>QEOQ01000688.1:846177-984524 GCA_010279815.1 Brachionus plicatilis | reverse complement strand
TAAACAAAGCAGATAAATTATACAAAGTGTTTTATAATCATGAAGGTCTAATGTATATATGTATAAAATTTCAAAAGTTTTGTATGAACCAATCAACAGATTTTATCGAAAACAAACTCGCGCCAACCTTTATTGAACACCCGTTAGTTAAAAAGAAAATATTGAACTCGAACAAAATATGTTAATAAACATTAACCGAAATTGGAAATTTTTTGTTCAAAATAATAAGATTCTCCAATCTCTAATTAATATTCGAAAAAAAAACAGATTTATTTTAAATATTGGTGATATTTTATTTAGTTTGGAAAATGAAAATAAAGGAATAATTTGAAGAGTTTAAGTTCAAAATCAAAAAGTTTATTTTCTAAATTTTCCAAGTAAAAACTTATTCATAATTTTAGGCTACTCTAAGATTAGTTCAGTTAAATTTTATTTATATCAAATTAGTATATTATAAATTATCCAAACAACCATAAAATTTGTTTTTAAATCAAAAAATCGTACTTTCAACACCATTCTTTCAAATTATTTAATTTTATTTTGTTTCCAAAACCAAATAAAAAATCTCATCAATTTTTCTTAAAACAAATTTTTTTTTTCAACAAATCTTTGTAATTGGAGATTAAAAAAAATTAGTATTAGTTATAAAATGAGCAAATATTTTTCAAACATATAAAACAAATATCCCTTTAAAAATTAGTTTTTAAATTGTTTTTGAAAAAAAAAAGTTGATTTAATTTTAATAAAAAATTTTGGCATTAAAACAAAATCTAATATGATTTATGGTTTCTTTTTTTCTTCGACTTCAACTCCAGAGCACACAAACTTCGATTCTCAAAAATCATCAAAACAATATCATATTATGCAAGCATTTAACACTCTACTTTTCAAAAATAAATTGAAGTTCAAACGGAATAAATTTTTTTAACAGCTCAACAAGAAAAATATCAAAAAGCTAAATAGCAAATAATTCTGAAATTTAAAAAATTGAAGACTTAACTTTTTTTTTTGAAACTTGAATGCACATATTTTTTGTTGAAAGTTACTTATTATGATAACAAATTGTAAATATTCCAAAAGTAATGTATTAGAGTAGCTAAGTTTTTTCCTTTAAAATTTTCTTTGTTTAGACTGATATTTTCACTATGAATTCTTCACCTAATAATCTAGAAAAAAAATACAGCATATATCACTTTAATTAATATTTTGAAAGAAACAATAAGCTTAAACTAGCAAAATTGTTTATTACTAGAATAAATATTAATATCTGCAGAAAAGTCAAAATTGAAAAACAAAAATTCCTAAATATGTTCTATTTAATTTAGCATGAATCGAATTCAAAACAATATCAGATAAAAATTTCTATCAGATACTTAAAATCTAACAATTTAATTTACATATCTAGTTTTACTCGACTTCTAAAACTTGTTATTTTGCTTTTTTCTAATCTAAAACTATTATCTTTTCTTTACATAGAATAACAAGCGAATATTTATTTCAATAATCTTAATCAACAAAAGTAACTGCTTAGAAAAATATTTAAATATTTTAAGACCTAAATTTGCTTCAGGGAGATCCATTACTTAATCATCATTCAGCTAAAAAAGTCAATTAACTTACCAATTTTGCTGATAATGAATTTAGCTTTTGAAGCGCCTTAGACTTTACCCAATTTTTACAATAATTGAAATCAACTTACTCGCTAGTGCAGAAGGCTTTGAAGAAAAAAAATTAAAAAAAAATAAGGAAAGGACTGATTGCTGCATAAAAAAATTTTTCTGAATTTAAAATTTTTTTATTTTTAATGCATTTTAAGCTAGCTATCATATCAGGTGAATCCAAAGGGTACTAAATATCCGGACAAAGTTCGGCGTGTTAAAAGAAAACCTTAGTTGATTTAAAAAACGTTTGATGATCTAATTTATATTGAATTTATCGATCTAATTTAAAAGTTTCTCAATTTAGACCAATAAACTAAACTGTTTCTTTAAAATTTTAAACAAAATATAAAATCAACAAACAAGAATTGGTGTTGCATGTTAAAAAAAAAAGAAAAACCTTTGATGTAGAAAATAAGAGATTAGATTCATTGATTTATTATGCTTTATTTTTTCTTATAATGATTAATGAAATATATTGAACTTGGAATTTGGTTAAAAATTCAAGAAAATAATTCTTTTAACATTTGTTCTTTAAAAAAAAAAACAGAAAAACTGTCAAACGATTTAACATTAGAAAGGCCAAATTTTTTATACCGTAAAAGCCTAGAGTGGGTTTTTTAAACACACTGATATTTTTGGTTTATTTGACACATCTAAAATAATAATTACTTACAATTTTGATTTATAAATATATAATACAATATATTTAAAATGGAATAAAACTTTATTAGTAAAAAAAACTTAAATTTGACTTAATAATAGCAGAATTTGAAAGTGGGTTTTTTAACACTATAAAGGCCAATTTTTTTATACCGTAAATTCTGCTATAATTAAATCAAATTATAATTTTTTTCCATGGTAAATATATTGTATTTTATATTTATAAATCAAAATTGTAAGTAATTATTATTTTAGATGTGTCAAATAGACCAAAAATGTTAGTTGGTTAAAAAAACCCACTTTGGGCTTTTATCTAAATTTATTTTTTTGACATTAAATTATAACAATTTTTAAACAAAAACATTAAAATTATAAATTTTATGCAATTTCAGATTGAAGAATAAAAAAATTTATAGGTTTTAATTTTTTTCAAAAAATTTATATTAATTTAAAAAAAAAGATATTTGAATTTTATTTGTATCATGTTTGATTTTTTACTCCAAAAATTTTTGGACTTTTTTGCTTAAAGTATTATTGAAAAATGTTAAACAAAAAATAAGTCAATTTTGGCTAATTTTTTTTGTTCCATGTTTTTTTTTGCCTAATGCTAATGCAAAAAGCATCTTCCATAAATGTCTTCTTTTGCAAGTCATGTCGGCGAGCTTTCTGCCGTAATCATTTTTTTTCAAAAAATGTAAATCTTTAGAGCAGCTGAGATACTGCATTATATGATAAATTTTCTGATCCATTTACCAGTTTTATGCAGCTATTAATTACAGATACTTTTCAGATTGAATAACAAAAACATTATTAAAGAGAAGATTAGGAGAAATGTGTTCTAGAGAAGTATTTTTTGGAGAAATGTTGGAATCCCCGGTTGAGTAGAACAAATCGTGCAACAACCATTTTATTGCTTGTGTGCCAAAAACCCCATTATCCGTTCAAGCAATGCTGCAGCATTCAGGTGCACTAGTACTTTTTACAGTAATTATCCAAAATCGGAGTGATTTCATAAGCAAAGTTTATATAACAACTGGCAACATTTTGCTCAACTCTAATCATTCTAATTTCGGGTATAAATAGAAGGAATAGTGAGCATTGTAGCCAAGAAGCAGCAACAAGCAAAAGTGGCTTGCTGCACAAGATTAGAAAAAGGTGTAGATTTCGATCTATCGAATTACTATATTTTCGATAGATCGGCTTAGGTAAAGAGCAATATTCATAATTAAATACATATTGGATTCTATTCGAACATATTATGCCAGTTATCTCACAGGTTATCCCAGAGCTTTGCATTCAAACTCGGCATATTACTTTTTTAGAATCTCAAATAGAACCAATGAAATGCTGATGAGGATCCGACTCAATCTTATCTGTGTTAAGCTAAGTTCAATTATTTCAAAATTATGATTCGCTTGCAAGCGTCTTGAGCGAATAGCTCCTAAATACAACTTTACCTACATAATCTATGTTTTATTTTCCAAAAACGAATAGATATAAAACAAGCTTTTTTAGGCTTTTTTTCTACTATTCAACTAGAAGTCGATCGTCTTCAAATTTAAAAGCAATAATTTATTAAGTTTTAGATTTATTAAAGCGCAAAAAAGAGATATTAATTTTTGTTAAGAAAAAAACTTAGAAAAAAAGTTGCTTATTTATTGCCGAACACATTTTGCCGACATATTAGATTACAAAAATGAGCGATAAGGCTCCCAGAATTACAGTTAAACCAAGTTTACAGCAGTTGGATAATGGAAACAAGTTGGAGTTTCATTGCCAAATCGAAGCAAGTCCCAAGCCCGAAATAAAATGGTCCAAGGAAAATGCTCAAATAGCAGAGTCCGCTAGAGTCAAGTCGAGAGTGGAGCCTAAAGGCAACAATCTGTACGATTTGTACTTGGTCATCGACAATTTAACTTCGGATGACTCGGGACAATTCAAGGTTTCGGCCAAGAACAGACTTGGCGAAGTGTCAGCAGCCATTGCTCTCAATTTTGCAGGTAACAACAATAAAAAAATTTGGCAGTGTGAAAATTTTTCAAAACTTCCTTCCTAATACAAAAAAAAAAAATTATAACTTTTGCTCAAATGGTCAATTAATTGCTCTTTGTTTTTAAATACTTTTAAATATCGTAAAATTTTGCAGTATGTGAAACAAGATTTTTTGACCATAGGAACAAAAATTATATTTTTTTTTGTAATGGAAATTCTGTATCAAATTTTAAAATGCCAAAAAAATTTTAAAAAAAAAATTTAATTTTTTTTCCAATGGTTAATTAATTGCTCTTTGTTTTTAAATACTTTTAAATATTGTAAAATTTTGCAGTATGTGAAACAAGATTTTTTGACCATAGGAACAAAAATTATATTTTTTTTTGTAATGGAAATTCTGTATCAAATTTTAAAATGCCAAAAAAATTTAAAAAAAAAAATTTAATTTTTTTTCCAATGGTTAATTAATTGCTCTTTGTTTTTATATACTTTTAAAAATCGTAAAATTCCGTAGTAGGTGAAACTAGAGTTTTTAATTATTGGAACAAAAGATATATATTTTTTTTTTGTAATGGAAATTTTGTATTAAATTTTAAAATACCAAAAAAATTTTGAAAAAAAAATTTAATTTCTTTTCTAATTTTTTTCAGCCGAAACTGCTCAAAAAGGGTAAATAAAATTTTTTTTTTCAGTTTGGGTTTTTATTTAAGAAAATTTTTTAAGACTCCAAGATGGCACTGCTCCTAATTTTACCCAAAAGCCGACAATCAAATCGGATGCCGACGGCAAACGATTGTGCTTCGAGTGCAAAATTAAGGCAGACCCTGAGCCAGAAATATTCTGGTTCAGAGACAACCAGCCGATAGCCAACAAGGGACGTTTTCTTATCTATTGTGATAAATTGCCCGACAACATGTACTTTGCTTGTCTTGAGATCGACGATGTGGCCATGGAAGATGCGGGCAAATACAAAGTACAGGCTAAGAATAGCTTGGGTGAGTCGAACGCCTCCATCACTCTTAATTTTGATAGCGATGAAGCTGCGCCACCTAGCGCAGGCGGCAAGCCGGTTTTTGTCCAAAAGCCCTTCATTCGTCAATTGGAAGACAAAATTTTTTTCGAGTGCAAGCTCGACGCCCAACCACTGCCAACTTTTACATGGTATTTGGACAATTCTGTCTTAAACAACCCAGCCAAGTACAAGAAACGCATTCTGAGCCAAGGCACAACTCATACCATCATTTTGGAAATTAACAATCTCACCGCCAGAGATTCGGGCGACTATAAAGTAGTTGCCAAGAACTCGCATGGTGAGGCCGATGCCAATATTAAACTCAATATTGAATCGAAAAGAAATGCCAAGTAAATAAATATTTTTTTTAATTTTTTCAAAAATTTAAAATTTTTCTCTATTTTTTCCAAAATTTTAATTTTTTTTTTATTTCTCAAAAAGATTGCCTGATGGTATTGCACCCCATTTTATATCAAAACCTTTGGTTAATCAGAGCCAGGAGTCTTTGCTGATTCAGCTAGAACTAGAGGCGAATCCGACCCCGAGCGCCTCATGGTTCTTGGACACCAAAGATCTAAATGACATTGACTCTAGATTTATTACCACAACAGAAAAGATCTCTTCTGACAAATACAGACTGAGTTTAGAGATTAAGGTAAGCCTAGTAGCTTTTTGAAGCGCAATTGAGGCGCATTAAAAAAATAAAAACCGAATAATTTATGATTTTAACCTTTTTTTTGTTTGTTAAGAATCCCAAAAACACAGATGCTGGCTTATACAGATGTGTTGTAGTTAACGAATTGGGAGAATGTGTGGCAAATATTTTCTTGCAGTTCGAAGGCAATAAAGCCGGCCTGAACAAAGGGGACCAACTGCCGCCATCTATTATTGAAAAGCCCAAAATTATTAAGGACGAAGTGAAAAGGACGGTTCGCATTCAGGTCAAAATTAGAGCTAAGCCAGAGGCTCAGATTTCTTGGTTCAAAGAAAAGCAAGCTTTGAAAAGTGACAAGAAATACAAGATCGAGACTAAAAAAGAAGCGGACAATTCTTATCTATTAACTTTGGAGATTTCGGACTTTACTCCTGCTGATGGTGGTCTGTTTAAAGTGCAGGCCAAGAATGAATCTGGTCAAACAAATGCTAATATTCATTTGAATGTAGAAGTGTAAGTTTTTTTAAATTTAAATTTTTTTTTTTAATATTTAATCATAGAATTAAAAAAAAATTTTAATTTTTTTTGGCATCGTGAATGTTGGATCAAATAACAATAACAACAATTTTAAAATATAATAACTTTTTTACTGTTAGTTTGAAAATTTTTGTGCAAAATGAATCAGCTGATACAAACATGGTACCATCCAAATTAAGTCTCTGCAAAATCTCTGCAAGTCTGCAAAGCCCTTAATGTATTAGAAAATCATTAAAATTAAATTTCAGAGTTATTACAGAGACTTGATTTGGGTGGTACAAAGTTTGTATCAGCTGATACATTTTGCAGAAAAATGTCTAGACTCATAGCTATTTCATTCTAAGATTTTTGTTCTTTGTTCCAAAATTCAAAATTTTTTAAGTTAATTTAGAAGAAAGAATTAATTTTAATTTATTCAGAAATAATTTTTTCTATTTATATCTACATCATAAAATTAAATTAATTTATTAAAACATATTTTTCAAAGAATATAAACAATTTAAATTTTATTAAGATAAAAATTAATCTGATAGAATAAAAAAATAGTATGAAATTAAGTAATTACAAAATAAAAAAAACTTTCATAGAATAAAACACACCTTATTCTTATAAACTTCCTCGGCACACATTCGGCTACATTTATCAGCCTCAGAAATTTAATTATTGACTGAAAAACTAGCTGAAGATTGGGCAATACTAAATGGACCATGAACAACTTAGGCTTCAGGAGCATCTACTTCAGAATATTTTCTTTACCTTTGGGTTTGGTATTCAAATCCAATTCAACTCAAGCTTATGTACTGAGTTTTAGGTAATCAATTCTCTTCATATTAATTCAATTGCCGCTTGGATGATATATCGATAACTTTAAATTTTTTTACTATCTAAAAATTTTAAATTCTTTATTTACATATTCTATTCTTTAAAAAAAAACAATAAAGAATTTTAACATTATTCTATAAAAAAAATTTTTTTTCTTCAAAAGACGTGCAAAAAAAATTAAATACTTAATACAAGAATTAAAAAATATATACAATATTCTTGTTTTTCTAAATTTTTTACTAATCAACTAAAATATGTTTTGTTCAATTATCTAAAGATGCCTTTTTGTATTTTTGTTTTTTTTTCTCACTTAATAATTCAATTTTTATCTTTATTTTTTTTTTGGAACTTTTAAATTTACTTTTCCTTAAAAGGAGGTTAATTCAATATAAAATATACAATATCTAATAAAAAAGAAAAAAAAATAAATTTTTATTTTTTTAGTCAAGAAGATAAGCCAGTGTTTTTGGGCCAGCCGAGAATAATCAAAGAGAGCAAGAATCAGCGTATTGTGTTCGAAGTGGATTGCGGATCGAAAGCCAAACCTCAAATTGTGTGGACCAAAGACGGAAAGAGCATCAAGAACGAGGGCCGTTTCTTGATCGACATTGACGACAGTCAAACAAACATTTATGTCATCATACTCGAGATTGATAAAGTTGTGCCACAAGACGCTGGAAAGTACAAGTGTACGGCCAAGAATGCCAAGGGCGAAAATTCAGTGGTCATTGAATTTAATTTTGAGGGCGAGCAGGAAGAAAAAAAAGCCGAGGAAAAGAAGCCAGCAGAGAAAAAGCCCGAAGAAAAGAAACCCGAAGAGAAAAAGCCAGTTGAGAAGAAGCCCGAGGAAAAAAAGACCACCGCAGTACCAGCTGCTTTTAAGGAAAAGCCCAAGGATCAAATTGGTTTGGACGGCGATCGAATTACAGTAACATGCAAAGTGGTCGGTTCTCCAAAACCAGAAATTACTTGGTTTAAGAACAAACAAGTCATACGCAAGTCCAAAGATTTTAACATGGAGTTGAATGGCGAAACTGCCAAATTGACCATTAACGACGCTTACACTGAGGACTCGGGCGATTATTCTTGTGAAGTGTGGAATGAGGCTGGCTCACAAACATCTTCGTTCAAAATAACCATCAAGGAAAAGAAAGGAAAAATGAAAAGAAACAGACCTAAGCAAAAAGAAGAGGCCAAGACTGAAGAAGAGGTCCGCAAAGAAAAGCGCAAGTCTGATGCCAAAAAACAAGCTGAACAACCAGCACCAGAAGCTGCACCAGCTCAATCAGGCATAAGTACTTAATTTTTATATTTAAATCTTAAAAATCTTGAAAAAAAAATTGAATCAATTTTGAAAAAGTAAATTATTTATGGAAAATGTAAAAGTATTAGATGAATAATTTTTGACTTAAGTGTTCAGAACTTAGAAAATAATTAATCAAACAGCACAATCACTTTTTAATCAAAGATTATACATTTAATTAGGATTAATTTAAAATTTTCAGAACCGATTTATCTTTTTCTTAAAAAAAGTTAAAAATAAAAAATTTACTTCGTGAGAAAATTTATGAGGATGAGTTAAGTTGCTTTAAATTGAACCACTTCAATTCATGGATTGTGAAATTTTGAAGAAATTGAACAAAAATATTTTCTTTTTTGAAGAATTTATTTAAAAATTAAAGAAATTTGTCTAAAGATTAAATTTTTAATTTTTTCTAATCAATCAAGTGGAATCTAATTAATGTTCGATTTTTGGTCGTTTTGAGCTCTTGGTTAAAAAAGCGCAGCACAAGCATATTGTACTATGTTAAATTTTTTTATGTTTAATTTAAATTTTCATATACTCGAGTTCACAACGCCATTAGTTCAGCTAAATTTAAATAATCATTCTTGCAGAAGATATTCAGATTTAGGGTTGAGAATTAAAAACAAAAAAAAATGAAAATGAAATAAACATCATATAGAACTAAATCTGTCAAAAAAAAATTTTAATCATTTTAAAATTAGTTAACTCAAAAAAATTATTTTTTGTTTCTTAACTTTTTTAATTAAATTTTTATTTGAATTTTTATGATCGTTCCTTTTTTTTTGAATAAAAAAGTTGGATCTTAAAAAAAATTGAAAAAAAATCCAAAAATTTCCATGAGTCAGTTCATTGTTGTAAAACTCAAAATTAACTTAAAATGAATAAATTTATATGACATAATTATAATTCATAAAAAATAAATTTATGTGATTTTCTCATTTACAGTGCCGATTTGACAAGTGGATTTCTCGTAATTTTACGTAAATTTACTATGTATCAAAAAGTGAATTTAAGTAATTTTACTTAAAAATTGGTAAAAATGAAAAGGCCAAAAAAAAAGCTAAATTTTTTGAATTTTTTATTATTTTCTAATAAATTTTTCTATTTATTTGTTTATATTTTTACCAAAGTTACTTTTTTTAACTATTTTTTACTTATTATTACGTAAATTTAAGTAAAAAAAAAGTATTTTTTGAAAAAAAAAGTATTTTTTGAAAAAAAAATTTAGAAATTTTTAGTTTTCATAATAAACTAGCAGTCCGACCATCCGCCATATTTATTCAACACTATATCAATTATCTCTAAAACAAAAAATAACACAAATTTAATCTATTAAATTTTAAGAATTATATACTTTTCTTAATCGACATGGATTTGTGTTATTTTTTTTTCTACTGTTTCTTTGAAAATTTACGCAAATTTACGTAAAACTACCAGAAATCCACGTGTTAAATCGGCACTGTAAAAAATTTATTTTATTCATTTTTTAAATGTGACAAAAAATATTTTTCATTTATTTCTAAAAAAATTTTTAAATAAAAAAACAGCCCCAATTTACGAAGAAGAAGGTCCTCGCAGACCACTTAAAGTTCCGCCGCCAAGCAGCGGAGAGTCGACCCCGACAGGACCAGGCAGCCGCAAAACATCTCAGCCAGCCATCAAATTAGATGTTATTGACGAATCAGGAGGTAATTTTTAGCTTTACATCATTTCCTTTTTTTTGTCCAAAGCCGTTCTTTCCAATTCTTTCTAATCATGACTTCTTAATCAATTTAAAGCCAGAGTGGGCCATCGTAAATCAAGTGTAGTGGCTCCTAGCGTGCGCAAAGTCAAGCCTAATCTAGAGGCTCACGCTGACGCAATGGCGCCTGTTTTCTTGGAAAAACCAGAAAACAAGCTCATTATAGAGGGCTCTAGTGACTTCATCGAAGCTGTGGTGGATGGTAATCCGTTTCCACAAGTAACCTGGCTTAAAGGTGAAAAAAAGGTGTTCGAAGGCCCCAAGTTCACCTATGAATGCGACAAATCTACAGGCGTTGTAGGTCTGACAATCAAAAAGGCTAAGTCTGACGATGAGTCAAAGTACACTTTGAAAATAAGCAACCCTAGTGGAGAGGAACGAGCCACGTTCTCCATCTTTGTCAAATGTAAAACTTAAACTTTAAATTCCATTCCATTATTTAAATGACTTAATGAACATAAAAAACAGCTGGTAAAGACGATGGTATTGATTTTAGGAATTTGCTTAAGCATAGAGAACATGCCAAAAATAAAGTAGATGGTGAATCTGGAGAAAGAGTCGATCTGAGACAAGGTCTGTTCTCATTAGGTCTTAGTCGCTTATTGCATGCGTAGCAAACGCTTATAGTTCGCTTTGAACGCTTTTTATTTCCGCTTTCGCTTTTTTATGCTTAAATACGGCTTAATTAGTAATCCAAGCTCAAATTAGAAAATTAATAATTTTTTTTTTTATTTTAGTCCCAGAAAAGAACGAGGATGAATTTGAGGTGAGATTTTTTTTTTATTTTTTTTTTTGAAAATTTTGATCAAAAAAGAGGACAAAAAAAAAATAAAATTTTATAAATTAACAGAAAGATAATGGAGCTAAATCATCGAGTAGACGTAACTCACAAATTGAGAATCGTCGTACATCAATGAAACATGTAGAAAAGCCAGATAATTCACTTAAAGTCCGCAGGGATTCCAACTCGAGACGCACATCGTTGGCCGAGTTGATCCCCGACTGGCCAGTTCTCTCAAAAAGCAAGCGAACTGTTAAGGTTAATCAAATATTAGATACTTAAACTAACAGTGTTCAGTTTACACTAACCAACTAACAGTCCTCTTTTATCTCTCTCGATCTCTATCTATGAGTCTCTTTTAATTGAAAAAAAAAAATAAATTTTAAAATTTTTTATAGCGACCTGTTTTGAAAAAATCGGTCAAATCTCATGTAATTTGAATAGTTTTTTTTTTATAATTGTTGTTGATCCAAATCATCGCTTAATTTATCCACAATTTTAGCAGATCCAATTTGTCTGGCCACAAAAGTCCACATTTTCCTCGAGTCCATATTCAAATATAAAGTTTCATAAAATGACAAATTTATTTATTTTATTTATTTGTTTAACTGACAACAAAAAAATGCTCAAAATAGCATAGTTTAAATTGAGTAATTAAAATAGCTACTTAAAAATAGCACGCAGATTAATTAATAAAATGGAAACAAATTGGCTACAGTTAGAATTGGGTAAATAAGTTAAAATTTCAAAGACTGTTGACGATTCCACAGTCAATGTAATGAAAAACTATGATCCAAATAAAAAATTAGATGCTATTTATTATTTATTTATTTAAAAATAAAATAAAGTTAAATAAGATTAAAAAAAAAAATAATAAAAATTAAAAAAAAGGATAAATAAGTTAAAAGAAAATTAAAAACGATTTGTTGAAATGAATATTTATTATTTATTTGTTTTATCTGTTCAAATAAAAAAAAAATAAAATTAAAATAAAAAAAAAAAAAAATTAAATATAATAAAAAAGACAATTAAAATAGACATATGGTAAGTAATGACAGGTGAAAATGTTTAAGTATTGATCAGTTCAGGAAAGAAAGAAGAAATGGTAAGATAGCAATTACACAAAGGAGTTGGACATTCGATATATCTTGAATAAATTAGTTTTATTGTGATTTGTGAATTAATTAATTAGATAATTAAAACTGATGATATTTTGTACTATTTATTTTAATAAAGCTATTTTAATTATACAATTTTTTTTGTCATTTTGATGATGCTATTCTAAACTTGTCATTTAATTGGCATGCTTTTTTTATTTTGCTTTTTTTTAAAAGATGCTATTACGATCATTTCCCATTTTCCTCATCATTTTCTCCAAGTGATCATTATTTATTTCAGCATGATTAACTTTTGCATGATGTTGACTTGAGTGAAGTAATTGCGGATGTGATCGCAGTTCATTTTATTAAACTTTGACTTTTGAAAGGAGCCGGAAAAGTTTGTTAAAACCCTGGTTGACACCCATGCTCTGGAGGAAGATGGCTCGGTTAGCTTTGATTGCACTTTCTGCAAAACTGGCGGAAAGCTAAGATGGTACAAGAATAAGCAGGAAATTTTCCACGGCTTCAAATACCACATTGAAACCGAAGGCGCTAATTACAAAATTAAAATTAACAAGTTAAATCCTGATGATGAGGGAAAGTATGTGTGCAAAGTGAATGAGGTCGAAACATTCGCCTATTTGACTGTCACTCGTAAATAATTTTTTTTTTAGATAAAAAAATTTTTTTTTTAAAATTTAATTAATTTTTTAAAAGCTGCTAAGCCCAAATTTGAGTTCTTGAAAAAACTTCCGGTTAAAATGGAAGTATTTAGGACCAAGCACACAGTTCTTGAGTGCTTTGTCAACCATGATGAGTGTGTACCCACTTGGTACAAAAATGGCAAAGTGATCAAGCCTGACGACAAGCGATACAAGTTAACGCAAGAAAAATTGTCAGGTAGATGCACGCTGCGAATCACCAAAAACATCAAAGAAGACGAGGGTGAGTACTCGTGCGCCATTGATGACGAGGAAAGAACCAGCTGCTATTTGTATGTGGAAGAGCCAGCATTTAAGTTTATCAAGCGGTTGCCACAGCAAGTAGAGGCTCATGAAGGCTTAAATGGTGAACTGGAGTGCGAAATTGAGGACCCCGATGCTGAGTGTGATTGGTACTTTGAGGGAAAAGTAAAAGAAAAAGAGAGAAAAATAAAATGATCATTTATTTTATGAATTTTAGAAAATTGATCCCGAAGATGATGCTGACAAATATGAAGTGGTCGTCATTGACACTAAGAGAAAATTGATAGTCAAAAAAGCTTCCATAAAAGATAGAGGTCGCTATGAGTGCAAGTGTGGCGTGGTCACCACTGGCACCGAGCTTTTTGTCAGACCAGCATTGAAATTTGTCAAAGAGTTGGCAGACACTGAGGCAATCGAAGAGGACACTATTGAATTAGCAGTGGAGGTTACCAAATCAGATCAACGATGCAGATGGATTAGAAATGGCCGTAACATCAATCCAAATGAGGAAAGATTTGCCCACAGATATGTAATCATATCCGAGGGAACTATTCATAAGTTGACAATCAAAAATTTGAGTCTAAAAGACGCTGGCGAGTTCATTGTGCATGTGGATGAACTTTCCAGCAAATGTAATCTCACAGTCAAAGAATGCGAAAAATTGCCCCGCGTTGACATGAGCTCCATACCTAAAGTAATTAAAGTAAAGGCTGGCAAAGATGCTGACATCGAAATACCATATACATGTAAAAATAAATTTTTTTTTTTTTTAATTCTAAAGAAGATGCTACGTACAGATAAAATATCTTTCCGTAGCAATGTCTTGTGAAAGATAATTATCTGAAAATTAAATTATCTAAAGAAAGATAAAATATCTGTTAAATAATAATTAAGCTAGAAAAAAATAAATATGTGTGAAAAATTTTATTAGAAAAGAAAATAATAATTAGAAAAAAATTCACATTTCAAATTTAATTTTTTGTACAAAGCTTACATGATCAAGATTTTTGAAATTCTGAAATTCAGCTTCCAATTCTTCAAATGTTGCAAATTTCTCATCTAACTTGATCTGTGACATTTTTAATAGTTGAAAATAAGTGTTAAACTTGTAATATTTAATATACTTGTTAATCATGTTTTAGGTATTGTGAATTTCAAATACAAATTTAACAAAAATTCTTCATTTTGTTAATGAATCAAAATTGAAGTTGATAAAAAATATTAGAAAGAATACTGCAACAAAATGCAACAAACTTTGACAAAAAATAAAGAATCAATAAGATTTAAATAGATTATTGATTTGATTTACTAAAAAAAATAGAAATTAAAAATTTTATTCTAGGTGAAAAAGGTGCAATAAAGTATGTTGCACTATGTTGCAGTATTTTTTCTAATATTTTTTATTAAATTTAATTTGAATTTATTAAAAAATGAAGAATTTTTGTTCAATTTGTATTTGATATTCACAAAATCCATATTTTAAGATTACTTAATGATTAACTTTTAATTAATTAAATGATTAATGGAGTAAATTAAAGGTAATTGAACCTTTAAGAATCTTTCAATATTAAGCCAAGAATTATCAAAGTATCTGTTCATAGTTTATTCTTAAAGAAGATAAATTATCTGAATTTATTTTATATCTTAATAAAGATAATTATCTATTCTAAGACTTAGCTACATAAAGATAAAATATCTTTTCGTAGTCATTCTCTAATTTTAATAAATGTATTAATATAATTTTAAAATTTTAGCTTTTCCCATACCGCTTGCTTCGTGGAGAAAGAATGGCCAGCCACTTGATTCAAAACGCGGCTTGCAAAAAAATGATGACAAAAAGGCCAATTTGAAGTTGGACAAAGTGCAGCGAGGTGACAGTGGCAAATATGAACTAGTTTTGAAGAATAACAAAGGAGAAGTTGTGATACCAATTGAATTGGATGTTATTGATAAACCAGGTGCTCCAGTGGGACCATTGAAAGTGAGCGATGTAACCAAAGAGACAGTTGTACTGTCATGGCAGCCACCCAAAGACGATGGTGGTGCTCCAATTGAGAAATATGTGATTGAGAAAATGGACGTTGCCAGAGGTGAATGGACTCCTGCTGAAAGTGTCCCTGGAGTGGTCAATCAAGTCAAAGTACCAAGACTGTCCGCTAAAAAAGAATACAAATTTAGAGTTCGTGCGGTCAACAAAGAAGGAGAAAGTCCTAATTTGGAGACCGAAAGTGGTACAGTTGCTAAAAATCCATATGATGAACCATCTGCTCCGGGCTCAATCGAAATATTGGATTGGGATGCTGTAAAATAATTTTAAACTAATCAAAGAAAAATTTTTTGACATTTTTTTTATTAACCAGGATCGAATTGAATTGGAATGGAAAGCGCCTGAAAATGATGGCGGTGCTCCAATCGAAAAATACCTGATAGAAAAACGTGAAAAAGGCTTGAAAACTCCGTGGGTCAAAGCTGCTGAATGCAACTTTCCAACAACCAAAGCAGCTGTCACTGGACTATCACAAGGAAAAGAATATGAATTTAGAGTGATGGCTATAAACAAAGCTGGCCCGAGTGAACCAAGCGAAGTGAGCAGATCACAAATTGCCAAGCCAAGATTTGGTAAATTGAACTCACTTAAACCAACAAAAAAATATGAAAATAAATTAAATTTTTTATTCAAGTTGCGCCAAGAATTGACAAGATGAGTCTAAAACCAGTGACGGTCAAGGCAGGCCAACCAGTCAATATTGATGTTAATTTCATGGCAGAACCTGAACCAACTGGAGTTTGGTCCGTTGAGGAAAAAGAAATTTCAAACAATGAAAGAACAACAATAAGCTTGGGTGCAAAGACCACTAAGCTTGTTTTGACCAACTCAAAGCGATCTGACACTGGAAAATATACCATTAAGCTAACGAATAGCGTGGGCAGTGATAGCGCTTCGATTGAAGTGTGCATTTTGTGTAAGAAAATTTCAAATAAATCCACAACATTTTAAACTAATTATTTTATCCAAAGCTGCTCCAAGCCGACCAAATGGTCCCATTGAAGTAAAAGATGTTAAGAAGTAATATTTTTTTTTAAATAAATTTTTCAATATGCTTTTTGTATTAATTAATAACAAAAAATAAAGAGATAGCGCAACTATTTCCTGGAAAAAACCTGATGATGACGGTGGCAAAGAAATCGGCTCTTACATTGTCGAGAAAAGAGACAGAAAAACCGACAAATGGGAAAGAGTGAGCGATTTTGTCCAAGGCAATTCATTTACTGTACCAAAGCTAAAAGAAGGCCATGAGTACGACTTCAGAGTGATTGCTGAAAATCAAAATGGTCAATCTGAACCATTGGAGACTGGAGAGAGTACATTGGCCAAAAATCCATTCGATCCTCCAGGCCCGCCAGGAAAATTGGAATGTTTGTCTCGCTCATATAACCACATTGAAATCGGCTGGAAGAAACCATCGAATGACGGTGGTGCTCCGATCAAGGGCTACATAATTGAGAGAAAAGAAAAAGGCGGCAAAAAATGGAACAGAATAAACAAAGATTTGAATAAGGATACTTCATTTTATGATGACAAAGTTTTGTCTGGCAAAGAATACGAGTACAGAGTGTCGGCCGTGAATGAGGGCGGAGAAGGTGAACCAAGCACAACTCCTCTAGTCCTGCCGGCCAAACCGGAAAAAGAAAAGCCTAAATTTGACCGAAGCAGTTTGTTCGGTCAGGCCAAAGAATTGCGCATCAAAGCTGGAGAGCCAATTGACATTGAATTGCCTATTGTTGGTGCTCCAGTACCAGAGGTGTCTTGGTTTAAAGATGGCGCCAACACACCGCTACACAACAATCAAAATGGAGTTGCTCTCTCCACTGATGAAAAAATGACCAAATTCTACAAGCCCAAGGCTCAGCGAAGCGACACCGGAAATTATGAAGTCAAGCTGAAGAACTCCGAAGGAGATGATGTCTTGCCGGTAAAGATTGTGGTTTTGGACAAGCCTGGCCAGTGCGAGGGTCCATTGGAATGCATCGATTCAACCAAGTCATCGATCACTCTTCAATGGAAGCCGCCCAAAGACGACGGAGGCTCTGAGCTCTCTGGCTATGTGATCGAGAAGTGCGCTGAAGGAAGCGATGTGTGGGAAAAATGTCCAGGCATTTACATTCAACCAAAGGCTACTGTCAAACACTTGGATGAGGGAAAATCGTTCAAGTTCAGAGTGAAAGCTGAGAATATTCATGGCGAAGGTGAACCATTGGAAACGAGCAGACACATTGTAGTCAAGCCGCCCTATGATCCACCAAGTCCGCCATCGCAGCCAGAAATTGCCGACTTCAACTTCAATTTTATTCGATTGAAGTGGAAAGTTCCGGAAAAAGATGGCGGCAACC
Organism: Brachionus plicatilis; assembly: GCA_010279815.1. NCBI lineage: Eukaryota > Metazoa > Rotifera > Eurotatoria > Ploima > Brachionidae > Brachionus > Brachionus plicatilis. The sequence continues at coordinate 966,900 of QEOQ01000688.1, read as the reverse complement.
CGATCAGCGGATACATAGTCGAAATGAAAGAGCAAAACTCCGATGAATGGATTCAATGCAACAGCTTTCCGGTCAAATTGCCAGAATACACATGCACCAATGTGAACGAGGGAAACACTTATGAATTTAGAGTCAAAGGAGTAAATGATGCCGGAGCTGGTGTTCCATCCAAGCCGTCTAAGGCCCAAAAGGCAGAGACACCCATAACACCTGCTGCCCAAATGGATCAGCCAAAAGTGGACAGCATCACCAAAGACTCGGTTGCCTTGTCGTGGAAAAAACCCCTGGATGATGGCGGATCAAAGATTACTGCTATTGTAATAGAGAAAAAAACACCTGATGGTGATTGGGAAGAAGTGTTGGAAATTCCGCCAAAGGACAATCATGTTGTTCTCAAAGAAGTTAAAGAAAATGAAGAATGTCAATTTAGAGTGCGCGCCAAGAACGCTGCTGGTCTAAGCAATCCGAGCAAGCCAACTGATGTCATCAAGATACAAGACCAGCCTCAAAAGCCAACTTTTGAGATAACACACATGAAAGACATTGTGGTAAAATCTGGCCAAAACTATGAGATACATGTGCCTTTCAAGGCTCATCCATTGCCGACTGCCGACTGGACAATCAATGACAATGAAGTTCAAGTCGAAGCTGACAGAGTTGACATTCAAACATTGGAAAATGTGGCTAGCTTTGTCAATCATAAAGCTAAGCGAAAAGACGCTGGCTTGTACAGATTGACGCTGAGGAACAGAGAGGGCGCTGGATCAATTACTTTGAAAGTTAATGTCTTGGGTAATTTGAATTTTTTTTGGCAAATTGAAGAGATTTTATTTTTTTTTTTTGTTAAGATCATCCGGATAAGCCGACTGGTCCATTGGAAGTACTTAATTTGGATGCCGAATCTTGTACTCTTGCATGGAAGCCACCAGCTGACGATGGCGGAAATGAGATTATCAACTATATTGTGGAGAAAAAAGAAGTTGGCACTGACAAGTAAAAAATTGGAAAATAAAATTTTATTTTGCTTGACTAACTCGTATATTTAGATGGCTTAAAGTGGCACCGCATTGTTTGGAGAACAGCTGTCCAGTGCGTGGATTAGAGGAAGGCAAAGAATATGAATTTAGAGTTACGGCAGAAAATTTGCACGGTTTGTCTGAACCATTGATTTTGGCTGAACCAGTCACAGCTAAATGGCCTTTCAGTAAGTATTTTGCCCAGGAATTAGTTGGATATTAATCAATTAAAATTGGGTATTTAGCAAAAATTTAATTTAGGTATTTAAAAAATAAGTTGAGTGATCAAAAAATTTAATGAGCATTAAATATAATATAATTAATTCGCTTTTAACTAATGTAATCACTTTTTTCATGTTTTTATTTTTTTCCAATTTTATTCGATCATCTAAATTTATATCAATTTTTCCTTTTTAATGCGGGCTCAAACGAAGGTCTTGAACCATTCAGACGTGCCCTGGGGTCACCCCCTAAATTTTTTATTAAATAAATAAATTTAATTAAGTAGTTATGGTATTGTAAATTTTGGTACAAAAAACAAAGACAAAATATTAAAAATGACAAAGCTTAGGTTCTGACGGACCAAAACATGCTCTGTAAATTGTAGCAACCGATACATCCTCTGTACCACCACTTAAAGTTGATTTGGATTTTTAAAATAATAAAATATCTCAAATTTACAGTTTTCTGAATTTTGCAGATTTATTGCAGAATTTTGCAGAATCAGGATATGCTAGTTTCTACAATTTACAGAACATGTTTTGGCCTTCATAACCTGAGATTTGGAATAGTTTGTTTTTGTTTTTTGTACCAAAATTCACAATGCAGTAGTTATCTATTTAAATAATTAAAATGAGTGTATGACAAAAATATCTTAAAATTAAAAATTCATTAAGGATGTTAAAACACAATCAAAAAATTATAAAACAAAATTGTTAAATTTCTTTATGATTATCTTTATCACCTTATCACTTTAATTTAAATTTTCATTTAAAAAATTTTCAAAAAAGTCGATATTTAAACAAAAATCGTCATTTTTGGTAGCATTTAAATTTTATTACTTTCATTGAATTTAATTGTAGAATTATTTAAATTTTTTAATATCCTTTTTAATTTTTCTGATGCTAAATATTAATTATTATGTTATACTCATTTTTAATTTCTTTAAAATAAATTATTTTTTTAGACCCCCCTGGAGTAACAGGTACTCCATCTTGCCAGGATCACACCGAGAATTCAATCACTTTGGCCTGGACTAAGCCAAGAAGTGACGGCGGCACTCCAGTCACTGGATATGCCATTGAAAAAAGAGAGAAAGGAAGCGACAAATGGCAACCAGTGAGCGAAAGAGTCAATGATAACAAATACACTGTTAAAGGTCTTCAAAATGGCAAAGAATACGAATTTAGAGTAGCTGCCACAAACAAAGCTGGCACTGGTAAATGGTCGACAACCGAGGCTCCGATCGAGGCCAGAGCTCCCGATTGTGCTCCAAAAGCACTTGGATTCCTCAACGGCAACAAAGATTTGGTCGTCAAAGCAGGAGAAACATTGAAAATAACTATTCCCTTCAAAGGCTCGCCAAGACCTCAAGCTATTTGGTCAAAAGTCGGCGAAGATTTGAAAGAAAACGAAAGAACAAAATTCAAAGCTAACCAAGAAGACGCTGAATTGATTACTGAAAGTGCTACACTGAAAGATTCTGGTGTGTATAACTGCACATTGAAAAATGAATTTGGACAAGAAAAGATAACTGTTAAAGTAACTGTAATTGACAAGCCAGAAGCTCCTGAAGGTCCTTTGGAAGTGTCGGATGTTAAAACTGACAGTGTTACTTTGTCATGGAAGCCACCTAAAGAAACTGGCGGAATTCCCATCACAAATTATGTAGTTGAAAAGTTTGATGTGAAGAAAAACGAGTGGCAAAAAGTGAGCTCGTTTTGTAGAGCACCCCAATATGAAGTAATTGGTCTAGAAGAAGGCCGTCCTTACAAATTTAGAGTTTCTGCAGAGAATGAACAAGGCGTTTCGGTACCGTTGGAAACCGAAATTCCAGTCGTACCTAAAAATCCGTTCTGTAAATTTTGTGATCAAAATGAAGGCTTAAATTTTTGCTGGTAGACAATGAGAAGAACACTATAATTAATTTTAAAAAATGAAATGAAAATTTTCAGTTTTTTGTGGTCATTTTGGTCTAAATTTTTTTTTTTTGAGTTTATAGTCCAAGCAGGATTCATTAAAAATTTAAAAAAAAAATTCATAAAAAATTTTTATGGATTATTTTCTAAGAAAAATTATTAATTTAATTATTTCGTAGCAAAATTAATTTTCAAAAATTATAGATTAAAAATTATTTAAAAAAATTGTTTAAGGAACAGTAAATTTTAGTAAATGCATTTTTTAACTTCCAAAGATTCTTGCATCAAAGTTCGATACTGAGATTTTTTATTTTATAATTTATAGATTTAAGAGTTTTGTATTCAAATTTTTAAAAAATTATTTAATTTATATCAAGAAAAATTCTATACAATTAAACTTGAATTCCTTTTCAGTCAAAAATCAGAATATTTAAAAAATAATAATTTTTCATTTCGAATTTTCTTTGAATTATTTGTGAGCTGAATTTTTGAACTCATCTTCCAGTATTGACCACTGAAAATACCAATTTTCCATGTCTACTTTTTTGTAGTATTAATTAAAAATTTCTTTCCAAAAAATATTCCTCCTGCAAATAATATAAGCCATAGAAAAATAATCAAAAATAAATTTAAATATAATTTTAGCTGTACCCGAGGCACCTAAAGAGCTAAGATTGGCTAACCAGTCGTCAGAGACCGCTGTTCTATCATGGGAACCTCCGAACCAAGACGGAGGAGCCAAAGTAACTGGCTACAACATAGAAATGAACGAGTGCGGTTCGGACGACTGGTTTCCAGTTAACGATTCACTTATTAGAGGATCATCATTCACAGTGGAAAATCTGCGACCAGGAGTTGGCTACAATTTTAGAGTGAAAGCCAAAAATCTGGTCGGCTGGTCACAACCAAGCAAACAAGAGCTCACCGTTGTACTCAAACCAGATTTTGTCAAGCCAGACTCTCCTGGTGCACCATCAGTTGTCAAAGTTGGAAAGAAGACCGCCGAGTTGGCATGGTCTGCTCCATTAAATGATGGTGGAAGTAAAATAAACGGATACATCATTGAAAAAAAACAACTGGGCAGCGACTATTGGTCGCGGGCACATTCTTACCTGGTTGCTGATTCCAATTGTGTTGTTTCTGATTTGATTGACAATGCTGATTATGAGTTTAGAGTGCGAGCAGTTAACAAAGCTGGTGAGTCTGAGCCAAGCAGCACTACAGGTCGAGTGAGAATCACCGAGTTTCCAGACGGCACCAAGCCAGAATTCATCAAAAAACTAGTCGATGCCGAAGGCTCAATCGGAGGACAAGTGTCGTACCGAGTGGAATTTGAGGGCAAGCCAAATCCAGAAGTAAAATGGATCAAAAATGGCATCGAATTGTCCGAGACAAATAGATACCAAATAATCACTGAACAATTCTCTTCTATCCTAACCATTAAGCAATTAGGTGATGCTGAAAATAACCAACTAGTCTCATGTGTTATATCGAACCCCTTGGGCAAAGAGACCTCAGAGGCTTTCATTAAAGTAATAGGTAAGCATAAAAAATAAGTGATACAGATAGAACGAAACATATAAAAAGAGAAAAAAACATAAATATAGAGAAAAAAATATTAAATAAATTAAATACAGAAAAAACTGAATTTGTACTAGAAAAAAATTTTTTTTTGATTAAGAAATTGTTAAAGGATGAATAGGGAAGTTTTGATAAACTGTTTTTTTATTTAGAACTTAATCTAGGCAATTAAGAATTTAATTTTTTTTCTAAACTAAAAGCAGTCCTCTGATTATTTGATATGTCATTTTTAAAAAGCTCAACTTTCTTTTAAACAACAAGTTTAACATGAAAAATATTTTATAATTTTTTTTAATAACAATTTATTATATGCGATAAATTTTTTTATAAGAATTTCTTAAATGCAAAAAAATAAGCACTTAAGGTATAGAAAAAGTTTTTGTCCCTTTAGCTTTAGTTTATTATAAGCGGAAATTTTTATAAACAGTTTTGTACTGAATTTCACAAAACCTTTAATAAGACAAAAAATAAAATATCAATTGGATAATAATAATTATATTAAGCTACAGCAAGCAAGCTTGCGGGGGCGGTCTACTAGGAGATCGCCTATGGTAGGAAAATTACAGAAATAAGAGAAACTGATAAGATTATGTTGTCTAATAGACATTATAGATAACTTTGATATACAATACAATATACAAATAATAAGTCAAAAAATTAGAATAAACTGAAAGGGGTTTATAATAAAGAAATTAAAAAGAAATATAAATAACATTATCATGTAGTAAAAACTTGGTGGCCGGTTTTAAAAGCATCGTAGCGATTCTTGAATTGATTGACTGAGATATAAATTAATTATTGATTTAATTTTCTAAAAAAAGAAGAAAATAATGATTTTATTTTAAGTATTTGTTATAGCATATTTTAAGTATATTAATTTAATAACTTTAATTTGTATTCATCAAAAAATGAAGAATTTTTGTTCAAATTGAATTTAAATTTCAGAATACCGATTAAATGTAAACATAAATAATCAAAAGTATTCATTATCTGATAAAGACTGTCATAAAAATAAGTTAAAATAATATTACCATTATTACCTAAGTCTGCGTCATATAAAAAGGCAATAAATATCTTATAAGGGTTCATTAGCTTGCTAAATTCTCTAATTTTCACCTTATTTTAAATATTAAATTTTTTTTTTTTTTAAATTTATATTTTTTCTCTATTCGATTTTTATAATCATATGTTTTTTTTTCTCAAGTCCAAAAAAAAATTGTGTCTTTTCTAAAGTGATTAATTTTTGTTGTTATTAAGCTATTCCCAAGATTGAAAAAGAGCCAGGCGATCAAACAGTGGGAATAGATGAGACCCTAAAGGTCAAGATACCAGTGGTGGGCAAAGGACCATTTAGCTTGGCTTTGAAAAAAGATGACGAGGAAATAAAGACCGGGGACTCGGGAGATCAATACAAAATAAGTGAATTAGACGGAACTGTCACATTCACGATCCCGTTGACCCAACGCGACCACACTGGTCAGTATGAAATAGCTATTTCAAACGACTCTGGCACTGTCACCGTGCCATTTAAAGTCAAAGTAAAAGCTCCGCCAGGAGAGCCCCAAGGACCCTTAGAAGTTACCGATATAGCCAAGACTAGCTGCACTCTATTGTGGAAAGCGCCATTGGACGATGGCGGCAATAGAGTCACCGGCTATTTGATCGAGAAGAGAGACTGTTCAAAAGGCAAGGACAATTGGCTGCCGTACACTGACCAATGCAAGGACACATTTGTCACCATCCAAGGCCTGAACGAGAATAGTGAGTACGAGTTTAGAGTGATGGCCGTGAACCAGAACGGCGCCAGCAAGCCTTTGGTAACCAGTCAAAGTTTTGTCATCAAACTGCCGTTCGGTGTGCCCCAAGCTCCTGGCGAGCCACAAGTCAACGAAATCGGAAACGATTTTGTCACTTTGAGCTGGAGCAAGCCGGCAGATAATGGCGGTGCCATCACCGGCTACTGGGTGGAAAAAAAAGAAAAGCAATCGGAAAAATGGATCAAGTGCAATTTGAGCGCCATCCAGACCACTTCATGCAATATTCCCAATTTGATCGAAGACAAGTCCTATGAGTTCAGAGTTTTTGCTGAGAACGAGGCCGGTCTGAGTGAGCCGTCTCTTGGCAGCAAGCTGGTGCACATCAAGGATCCTCATGCGGCCCAGTCGCCGGAATTCACTGCCAAAATGAGCGACACTGATGCTGCCGAGGGAAAGACGGCCTATTTCGAATGCCAAATAAGCGGCACTCCCGCTCCCAGTGTTTCTTTCTATCGCGGAACTAAAGAATTGTTCGACAGCAGCAAGTACAAGATCAGCCATGAAGAGGACAAGTACATTTTGGCCATCCATAGTGTGACCCTAGATGACGAGGACGAGTACAGTGTTAAGGCCAAGAACAAAGGAGGTTCGCGCATGTGCCGAGCCAACTTGACTGTCAAAGCTGCGCCCAAGATCAAGCTGCCTGAGAGGTACAAATCAACAGTGATGTTTGAAAAAGATGAACAAGTGACCATCAAAATACCATACACTGGCAATCCTCAGCCAACTGCAACATGGTACAAAAACAACGAAGAGATCAAGGACTCTGCTGGCTACTCGTGTGAAATATCCAACCATTATGTGACTCTGAAGATGAACAAGCCATCGCACAATCAATCGGGAGACTATAGACTCAAGTTGTCCAATGCACTCGGCTCGGACACTGTTGAGATTAAGATTGTGATTGCTGATGTGCCTGAGCCGCCTAGGTTTTTGGTTGTGGAGAGTGTTCATGATGAAAGCATCTCAATTTCTTGGAAGGCGCCAGAGAATGATCGCGGCAGTGCCATCACAAACTACATTGTTGAAAGACTTGATTATTCGTACACAGTCAAGCTGAATGAAAGCGAGCAAAATGTCAAACCAGTTAGTGAGCTTTGGACTAGGTGTTCAATGACTAAGCGAACTCATTTTACTGATGAAACTGTTCGCTCAATGCACAAATACCAGTACAGAGTTATTGCGCAAAATATGCAAGGCAGATCGGCGCCATGTGAACCTACTTCTGTGATTACTACACCGGCGCCAGAAAATAGATTGAGAGGCAAGAAGTGGTATGAAGATGAGACTGGAAAGCGAAGACGTGGCAGAGATGGATTCGCGCCTTCTGACTATGACAAATGCGGTAGGTTTACTGTGTTTTTAAAAGGTTTTGGAATGCAAAATTTAATTAGGGCTTTTGTAATATTAATAATAAATAATTTTGGTTTAGATTTATCATTCTTTCTTCAATCAAATTTTTAAGAATTTTAAAATCTGGACAAACAACTAAATTTTATTTTTAATTTAATCTAAATAATGTCTAGCTAAGTAATATTTTATATAAATTAATTTATTTTTTTTATTTTTTTTTTAACATTAATCAAAATAATAAGATTAATTGAATTTAAATGCAGTATAATTCATTTGAGTAAATCTATGCTTAATAATCAATATTATTGAAAAACTATTTTTATGCTGATATTTGGTGCAAAAAAATAAAAATAAAAAAAAAAATTTTTTATTTATTTTTTAGTTTTTTAGAAAATTTTTTATTTATTTTTTAGTTTTTTAGAAAATTTTTTATTTTTTTTTTTAGTTTTTTAGAAAATTTTTTCTTTTATTTTTATTTTTTTGCACCAAATATCAGCATAAAAATATTTTTTCAATAATATTGATTATTAATTTCAGAATTTAAAAAAAGGCTTTCTAAAATATGGAAAAAAAGTGCAAATTTTTCAATTCAATTTAAGCGAATGTTCATTTTATAGAATTTTTTTAAAGGTATAAAAAATAGAAAAATGTTTCATAGAAAATTTATCTTAGACATTTTTCAAAGATAAAATATTTAAAAAAAATTTTAAATTGAAAATAAAAATAACTTCAAGAGTTAATAAAACGTAAATGTCCAGAAAACAATTTTATTAATTTTGTTTTTTTCTAAATATTTTTCTATTAATAATTGCTTCACAATTTCTAAGAAAAAAAATTCTATTTATAAAAGATATTTTTCAAACAAAATTTAATCTAATGAGCTTTGTTTAATTTCATTAATTTTCTATGAATTCATAAATCACTGTTTTAATTTTATTAATTAAAAGCTATTTGAGACAAATTTTTTTAAGTAAAAAAAGGCACCTAAATAATAGAATTTCTTTAATCTATAATTCATAAAGATTATTAAAATTGATGTTTTTAAATTAATTTTAATATTAAGAGATATAATGTAAAGAGTTAAATTAATAATTTGGAAAGCTTTGAATATAAAAAAAATTAAAAAATTAAAATTTATTTAATATTTTCAAAAATTTTAAGTTCACGATTTGTGGAGCAAGGGTCAACCAGAACCAGCCGATTTTAGAGTCGGCAGTGTATACGACTACTATGACATATTCGAAGAAATCGGCAGTGGCGCATTCGGTGTTGTTCACAGAGCTGTTGAGAAAAAAAGCGGCCGATCATTTGCTGCCAAATTTATACTTACACCAAGCAATGTGGAAAAGTCCACAGTCAGAAAAGAATGCGAAATAATGAATCATTTAATACATCCAAAACTTTTGAACCTTCACGACATTTTCGATGAAGGAGACGAAATGGTCTTGATCACTGAATTGTAAAATTTTTTAAATAAAAAAAAAAAAAAATTTTATTTTTAAATATCAAAAAAAAGCTTGTCCGGTGGTGAATTGTTTGAAAAAATTGCTGATCCAAACTACAAAATGACAGAGCCTGAGGCCAAAAAATACATTCGACAGATACTAGAGGGTCTACAGCACATGCATGATAACAACATTGTTCATTTGGATATAAAGCCTGAAAACATTATATTCGAGACCAAGAATAGTCCGAGTGTCAAATTGGTCGATTTTGGTCTTGCTTGTAAACTAGACCCTGACGAGATTGTGAAAATATCTTCGGGAACTGTTGAATTTGCCGCCCCGGAAATTGTTGAACACGACTCTGTTGGATTCTCAACTGACATGTGGGCTGTCGGTGTGCTCACCTACGTCATGTAAGAATTTTGAAATTTAAAAAAAAAATTCAATAAAAATTTTTTTTAAAAAGTTTATAAATTTAAACCAAAAAATTTAAAAAAAATTTTTTTTAATTTCTTAAAAAATTTATTAATTTTAAAGAAAAATTTTAAAAAAAATTTAATTAGTTTGAGCGGTTTGTCTCCGTTTGGCGGAGCTGATGATGAGCAAACAGCTGAAAATATAAAACGATGTGAAATAAAATTTCCGTCGGACGCTTTTGGCGGAATATCCGAAAATGGAACAGATTTTATTCGCAAACTGCTGGTAAAAAATAAAGCCGGTAGATTGAATGTGTACGAAGCACTCGAGCATCCATGGCTGATGGACGACACCCTCAGTGATCTGCAAATACCTTCGTCTAAATACGACAGCATTCGATCAAAGATCAAGGACAAATACTCGTCATGGCCCGAGCCAAACCCGGCATTGGGTCGCATTGCCAATTTCAGTTCGCTCAGAAAATTGCGTCCAAAGGAATATAAAATATACAACTCTTACTTTGACAGACGTGATGCCACGCCACGCTTTGTTATCAAGCCAAGAAACCAACAAGTCCAGGAAGGCCAGAGCGCAACATTCAACTGCATCATTTTGGCCTCATCTCCTCCTGTTGTTTCATGGTACCAAAGTGGACAAGAAATCAAAACCTCGACTAAATACTGGAAGAGATACAACAGAAATTCGTATGCCCTCGAGGTCAGACGCTGCACTTTGGACGACAAGGGAGAATTTATTGTTAAAGCCATTAACTCATACGGTGAACGTGAATACAATGTTTTTCTAAATGTTGAACGTAAGTTAAAAAAAAAAAAATTTTTTTAAAGTATTTTTAATCATACTACTGCTACAATAAGTGTCTTTTTTGGTAGATTTGCGTAATTTTACGTAAATTGACGTAAATCTACGTAAAATTATTGATTTTTCCGTTCAACTAAAAAGACCCAATATTCCAAAATTTTGTGTTAATCTTGGTAAAATAACATGAAAAATAAATTTTTTACTAATTATAAGTAGATTTAATAATAAAAGCAAATTTACGTAAATTTACGTAAAAAAAAAGCAATTTGAAAATAAAACGTAATTATTCGAATTTAGTGACATGTCACTAAAAAATGAACACTGATTTAAAAAGAGAAATGTTCATTTTATAGGACATGTCTTAGAAAAGGAATAGGTTGACTTTTGTTAAAAAATACATCCGGTTTTATAGACATTAGGATTTAAAACATAATTAAATTTTCTTTTTTAAAAGAATATCATAAAACTTAAACCGTTGTTAACAATTTTAAAATTTGTTTATATTTAATTACATGTCATTAATAAAAAAATTTTATTTTTTTAAAAAACAGTGCTCGATTTTGAATAACATGAGAATAGAGTAAATTTAAAAGATATGTCAATAATTCGGATAATTTCGTTACTTTTTTTTTACTCTTAAGAATAATAATTTTTTTTTTTCATTTTAAAAAAGAACATTTTAATTTTATTAAAAAAAATTAATTTTAATAAAAGCATATTTATTTTCAGTACTGCTACGATAAGCTTTTTTAGAATAAATTGACGAATATACATAAAATAAATAATTTTTCCGTAAAACTAAAAAGGGCTATGATTTATTCAAAAACGTGAAAGTTTTGGTAAAAAACATGAAAAATTAATTTTTTATAATTTGCAAGTAGATATAATGAAAAAAGTAATTTACGTAGAATAACGTAAATTTTCAAAAAAATTAATTTGAAAATACACTTTTTTTTACTCTTAAAAAATAGAAAATTTTTTTTATCATTTTAGTTTTAAAAAAAATGTTAATTTTAATAAAATTAAATTTATTAACACTACGGCTACGATAAGAGTCTTTTTGGTAAATTTGCGTAATTTTACGTAAATTGACGAAAACCTACTTAAAATTTTCAATTTTACCGTAAAACTAAAAATGGCCTAATTTTTTCAAATTTGTAAGAATTTAAAAAACATTAAAAATTAATTTTTTATAATTTGCAAATAGATATAATGAAAAAAGCAAATCTACGTAAATTAATGTAAATTTTCTTAAAAAAAATAGTAATTTGAAAAAATACTTTTTTTTACTCTTTAAAAAAAAATGCCTATCATATTAAAAAAATAAAAAATTAAATTTTTTTAAGCATTACCAAAGCAAGTTCCAGTAGAGGTTGTCAAAGAGACAAGACAAAAGCGAACTGCTCAAGAAATGGAATTCAATTTATGGAAAGAACCGGACGCCAAAGCCACATTCACATTCAAACTCAGACCTCGTTTGATCCAGGTGGGAATAAGTGTCAAATTGTTGTGTTGTTTGGCCGGCCGTCCGACACCAAAGGCTCAATGGTTCAAAAATTCGACACCAATTAGTGACAGTGATCATCGCTATTCAATTGATTACAGTGCCGGAGTGTGCACACTGGAAATAGCATCGTGTTCATTGAGTGACGCAGGAACATACTTGTGCAGAGCCGAAAATGCATTGGGATCCGATGAGACCTCTTGCCACCTGACAGTTGAAGAATGTAAATACAATCCACCCAGGGCTTTGTTAAAAGAACAAGGTCTTGCGCCGGCCACACCAAGACAATCTGTTGTCCGAGGCCCTAAAGTTGAGCCGCCCAAATTTGAACGCAAATTTGCCAATCATCAATTGGTATCAGTGGGCGACATAGTTTCACTTCGGGCCTCCTATTCTGGATTTCCGCAGCCCAAAATTGAATGGCTCAAGAACGGCGAACCTGTCGCCGCCTCAGTCTCTGTTAGAACCACTGATTTTGACACTTGTTTGACTCTGAACAATGTGGAATTGACTGACGAGGGAGAATACTCGTGCAGACTGACAAATACATCTGGCATGGAAATTACCAAATGCCAAGTTGAAGTAGAAAAGCCCAAACAAGTCAAAAAGCCAGTCAAAGTGGACAAAGAATCAAGGGAAACGCGACAGTCCAAAAAAGAGCCTGAGCCAGTTGTGGAACCGGAGCCAGTTAAGGTGCACAATGAACCAAAAGAAACAGAGCAGGCCCAAAAAGAGCCTGAGCCAATTGTGGAAGCAGTGAGAGAAGGCGAAAATGTTGCCGAAGAAAAAAGTGACGCTGAGCCAGCAAAGGCCGCTAGTGAGAGCAAATTTGGATTTTTGAAGCTGTTGCAGAGTCAAAATTTGGTAGAGGGTCAACCATTGGTGCTGGAGGCCGAAGTTTTTGGCAAAGAACCACTGGATGTCTTGTGGCTCAGAAATGGCAAAGAAATACCGGAAAATCCAGACTTTTTGAAAGAAAAGAAAGACAATGTATGCAGATTGATTGTGAGCGAAATTTTTCCAGAGGATTCGGGAGTATTTTCGGTTGAGTTGTTTAGCGAAGCAGCAAATAAAGCAATTTTGACGTCATGCTCAGTTGTGGTCAAGGCTGCAGACGAGCCCGACTTGGATCCAAAGTTCTCCAAATTTCCTCAAAGCATACACGTTGACGAAGGATCGCCAGTCAATATAAACTGCGTTTTGGATGGCACTAAACCAATATCAGTTAAATGGTTCAAAAATAATGAAGAATTGGTCCAGTCGAAGCGAATTTTATTCAATAATGATGAAAATAATGGAAATTATACACTTAATATACCGACTTGTTTGGCTACTGATAGTGGTGAATACCATGTCACTGCGTCCAACTCGAATGGAGAAGTAATTGCTGCTTTTAGTTTATGCGTCTCTTTTGACGAATAATTATGAAATGTTTAAAATTTGCTTTAACTGTTTAGAAAGCTTTTATTAAAGAATAGGTCGATTCATTTTTTTTTTTAAGTTGAAAAAAAATGAGTATTCTTTTAAATTTTTTATTGGTCGCCTTATCTAAGCATTATTTTTTTTTGTTCGGCAAAATATTAGAAATTTTTTAGGCAATTTAATTAAATTATTTAATTTATTTTTTTTCAAAAAATTAGGTTAGATTTTAATTTTATCTCTTTTTTTCTATTATTGAAATAAAATTTGAAAAAAAAAATTTGTTTTTTTGTTCAATCATTTAAAGAATATCTAAATTATTCCTCTCGAAAAAAAGAAAATTATTTTTTACTTAAATACAATACGATCAAGTAACTTACCAAGACAACTATTCATGCTAATTGGAAAATTATCAGATGGATCTTGTGTTGGAGAAGATCTCTGGAAAGGAATGATTATTAGCTTTTATATTAGCTTTTTTCCAAGCTTCAGAAACCCTATCTTGCTCTAAAGCAGACTTGTGCGTAAGTCACTAAGTCAAAGTCAAGTCACGGAATTAACTTAAGAAATCTTACTGTATAAGATTTTTACGAGATATCAATGCCAAGGTTAAAAAAATTAAAAAATAAAAAGAATAATTTAATTGAAATCGGAAACTTTTAAGTCAAATTTCCGATTAAAAGAAAAAATTGTATTCGGTTTTATCTTACACTAAGAAATATGTTGGCATTGTTCATACAAACTTACCAAAAGTTACAGAAATAAAAATCCTTTTTTTATTTGTTTATTTATTCAATGAACGCCTTGTAGGCGATGTAAAAAAAAAATAATAAAAAATAAAATAAAGTAATTAAACAATTAGCACAAAAAAAATTGTACGACAAAAGAAGAGTACTTTTCCATAGCGAATTTTAAATGTTCATAATTTTTTTTTCTTTAATTTTATAAATTATTATTCAAGTGTTTAGTTTGTAAAGTTTTTATTTTCTAGTTTCTGTTTTCTTTTTTTGGTCATTTAAATTTTTTTCCTTTTTCTGTTTTCCCTGTCAAACTTTTTCCCTTTTAATATTTTTCCCTGAAATTTTTTTCCCTTTTTTTTATTTTCCCTTGTAAACTTTTTTCCTTTCGTAATTTTTTCCCTTTGTATTTTTTTCCCTTTAAGTAGGAGGACTTTAAAAAAAGATAAAAAAAATTAAGCCAATAAATATCATCTTCTGTGCTGTATCTTCTTTCGGGTAATATTCGGCAACGATTGCTAGATCATAATTCGATTGGAGTTGTTGGAGAGTTTCGGTTTAGCTTCTTGAAAAACTAAAATTTGAGTCGATTCGTGCTTCTTTTTTGAGATTGTCGTATTCTTTTCGGCATTCTGTTTCAATCAGAGAAAACTTTTTACAGCTACCTGAATGTTTAGAACCTTCAATGGGTTTTCTTTCGATTGAACCGAATTTTTTGTTATATTTAAAGAAAGTTTTAATTCCAAATTGGTATACTTCAAGGCTCATTTCAAAAAAATATTTAGATTTAGACAGCTCAGCTTTACACTCAGGTATTGAGCTAGAAATTTGAATTATGGGTTTTAGATAAAGATTATTTATTTTTTCTTAAATAGTCAGAGTTAAATGATTTAATTAATCTTTTTCCTAATTGGCTGATTTTATAATAGATTATTAAGAGGGAAAAAATTTAACAGGGAAAAATATTAAAAGGGAAATATGATACTCAATCTCTTTTTTTTCTATTTTCTATTTTTACGGCCACACCACTCAAGGACTCAAATCACGATCAAATCGAACTAGGTGAACAATAGTCAAACAATTCAAACCAAAGTCGATCCGAACCACTTCAACGATGAACGTGCTTTCTCGGTATAACTTTTTTCTTTTTCTTTTTTTTTCAAATTTCTTTTTTGCAGACAAAGTTAATTTTTGCAGTTTTTCCCCTTTTTTTTTATTTTTAAATAAAATATTATCTATTTTAATATGATATTAGGAGTTGTTCTATGATTTGTCTGTTTTTATCTAAAAAGGTAGCTTATTGACTCCGAAATCCTTTTAAAAATCCCTTTTATTAATTTTAATTGACAAAATTGAGATTTTTAAGCTTTGATGATGAAACAACATGAAACAAAATATGTTTCACTAGATTCAATAAATACATAAATTTATTTAATTAACACAAGAAATAATAATGAATGAATAAAATATCAATATTTTTTAATTTCTTTTTTTCTTTTCTTTTTTTTGTCTATTTTTATTGGAATCTCTCTGTAAAATTTAAATTTACTTTATTTAAATGTTAAAATTCTATAATCGCTACTTGATTGACGATAAATGGATTGCATTTGTAGATTCTTACTTTTTAAATAAAATATTTTAATTTATTTTTTAGCAAATTTTTCTTAAGTCGAAGCAATATACCTTGGAATTTAAATTGACATTATTTTTCTATATTTAATATTACCTATATTTCTTTAATATGCTATCAAACATGTTCTTATTTTCATACTGATCAAAAGAATGCAGCTAGATTAAATGCCGAAAAACATTGATGGTATGAATGGTTATTGTTTTTTTTCCTGGCTTGGAATCACCTGAATTTTCGGATATGGTAGAGAATTATTTATTTTCAAGTCAAAATTTGTAAAGATGATTTAATAGCCAACAACCTTAAGCACCTTGAAAACAAATTAGTATTTGCCTTAGCAATGTAAATCTAAAGGCTGTGAAAATCATGTCACAACTGTTACTAGACTCTATCCTACACTTTATTTTGGAGTTCAGTCACTTAACTGTTTATTAGAATTAGTTGAAAAAAAAATTTAGTATTCGTTATATTGAAAATTTTTATGATTTTTCTGCATCCAATTCGAATAAAATTAAATTATTTTCAAAGAAATTTTTTAAATGATCCAATATAGAAAAAATAATCCAAAGAAAGTTAATCATATAATTTTATTCAAAATAATAATCTCTCGTATTTTTTCATTGGCAAAATATTAAACAACTTTAATTATTTTTTTAATCGAAATCAATGCTTTTTTAAATATTTTTTTATAAAATTTGTTACATAATTTCCATGAAAAAAAAATTATATGAGTTCTATGAAATAATTTCTTAGCAAAATTTTTTCTATGAATTAATTTGTATGAATTGACACATCACCTTATATGTTTATCTATGACAGGCTAAAGCTTCTTCATATTTAAAAAACTTAAAATTAAATAAAGCTAAGTAAAAATTAAAATATATAAAAAAATAAGAAAGATTAATTAAAATAAAAGAATTACTAATGATTTGTGACTTAAAAAAAAGTATGTGAAAAATAATTTAGTCAGAAATGAACTTACAAGATTGAACTTCACTAGAAATCTCTCTATTACTATTTTTTGTCTCATAAAAATGAACTCTTTTCTAACTTAATCATTTTTTTCTTTTTATCTTACATTTTTAATACTTTTATTGTATTTATATTTTTTTAAAGTATGAACTAAAAACATTTGACTGAAAGGAAGGACTAAGATCCATTCTAAACTGCCAGGGTATAACCCGAACTATATTTTTAATAATAAATAAGATTGAACTTCGTTGCAAATCGAGGTGTGAAATAGTGGCACAAGTTGCCAAGAGAAGTGGTCGAACAAACAACGTTTGATGGATTAAAAAATAAAATTTATACAAGATTTTTCAGGATGCTAAAGCACAATTAATCTTTATGATCAATTTAAAGATGACTGATAATCATCTTTATTCTATAATTATTTTATTTTTTATTTCCCTTTATATTTAACTTTAATAGGTTTAAATATTTTAATTGATTTTAATGAAAACTTACTTTTAAAGACAAAAAAATTAACTGTTTTAAAATTTAAAATTTATTGAAGTAGAAAAATAAAATTATTTAAGTTTAAATTAATGGTTATAAAAGTTATAAATTTAAATTTTTTGAATTAACTTTACCTGAATTATTTAAATTATTGATTGTTATTGTTAAATAAATTATAGATCAATCATTTTGATGTTAATTTGATAATGAACCATTATTAGACATAACATGTCAAGTAATGTTCAGAATTTATTTCTTAGAAATTATTAAAATCATTAGATTATTTAAGTTTTAAAATTTTAAATGATCGTTTTGATCTTAAAATTTGATCTGAAACTTCAATTTGTTTTATATGCTTTAATATTAAAAACTTTATTAACAAAATAAAACTAAAAATTTTAAAAATGAGCCAAAATTCTCCGTTAATTTTGAAATTGAGTTAGCTTTGAGTACCTAACTTCCTTAATTTATTATCAATTTCGATTAATAGGTACTCTATATTAAGCTGATCAACTAAATTTTCCAAATCTTTTGACAGATTGAAAAAAAATCAAGTATTAACAAAGTAATGGTCCTTTTGCTTTTGTGCGTTTTTGAAAAAAAATATCCTAGCTCATTCAATTTTTATCCATATTGAACAAAAATGTGGCTCAACGTAACTATAAGATAAATAATTTAATAAATGTGTATAAAAGTGAATTGCTTGAATTTTTTTAGATGAACTCGCTTCGATTTTAGATGAGCACTAATTAATTAATAAATTATTTAAAACAAAAAATTAATTGATAAAAATTTTTTTAAAAATAAATAGTTTTCGAAAAATTAATCACTTTTTTTCTAGCAATTATCGCCTCTACTTTTTTTCTTTCTACGTTTTGAGTGGCCCCCACTTTAACAAAATAAAATAATTTAAAAAGTTTATTATGGATTTTTATCAATTCTTTTATTAAATAAGAACAAAAATAATTTTCAAAATATTTACAAATAATAAAAAATAAATTTTAACAATTTTTTCATTTTTCATTTTGAAAATGTTCTACGAACAAATGGGTATGTATCTTGAATCGGAGTTTTCGTGTTTGTCTTTTGCGTGTTTGGACGATCTGTGATGATTACCATCTCTATTTCTACTCTCACGCTCTCGTTCTTTTCTCTCCCTACTTTTGTCCCGTTTTCGATCTTCACGACTCTCTCTGTGATGATGCGATTTCTTTTTTTTGTGTCTCAAAGGAGACTTTGAGCTTTTGTCACCATTCTCAATCGATTCCACAGTCCTGCTTCTGCTCCTATTTTTGGACGACTTTTTCTCAGGCCGTCTAGATCGAGACCTACTCCTACTTCTACTCACACTTTGATACTCTTTAGATCTAATTTTATCACTCGGATATTTTTTGTAATCATATTTGTAATCTTTATGATGCGGTGGCAGCAAATAAGAGGCACTTTTATTTCTCTTCAAATTGGAATCGTAAACCATCTCACCGTAATAGCCGTGTTCATATCCTGCATAGTACGGATCCATGTAAGCTCCTGGGTGTCCATAATAGTTGTAGTTAAAACTAGAATGTCTGGTCATGTGATGCGAGTGGTGTGCATGGCCAGAAAGATGGCCTGGCTCAACATTTGGAGATGCTTTAGACTGCGATTTGGCAATGCTGGCAGATATTTTTTTGATCTGTTCAGCAGTTTTTTTGATCTCTTCTTGATTGATAGTGTCTGTTTTTGCCGGCTCCTGGTCGGCGATCACACTGGCTTCCTTTGCTTTTTTCCTCTCGGACTCGATGCGTTCGCGACATTCAGCAATAATTTTTTCAAGTTCTTCCAAGGGTCTCTTAAATTTAGATTATTTAATTTTTGAGTGAGTGGAACATAGAAAATATATTACTGTTTTATGGGTGTATAAATGAGCAATTCTGATGCATATAGCGCGTATTGACTCTTCATCTGCTCCGAATATGGTATACCATGGAGGATTTTCTGGCAGTGGAATTTCTAGCTCGCGGGCTGACAAAAATATGCATGCACAAGCTATGATCTCTGGCGAGTATCGCAGAAAAATGTCTGTCCTGAGTCCATCATTCATGTAATTCCTTCAATACAGATGGTTAAATGAATTTTATTAAAATGAAGCTATCTCAGTCGTAATTCCTCAAGGTTTAAGAAAGTATATTAAAAAGGCGCTTATACTTACCAGTCTAACAAGAGGTTTAATTAGTTTTTTTTTTTATGTCATAGAAAATAAATTTCATAGAATCTTCAAAACCAAACTAACAACCAGATGAAATGATATTTCTTTTTTTATGACTGTTTTTTCTATGTGCAATAAATTTCTATGAATCGGTTCCTAGGATTTCTCAATTCTATGAGTTTTTTTGTCAATGAAAAGATCGTCCCCCAAGTTTAAAGAAAAAAGAAAATTTAATTTACTTTTACATAATTATTAAGTGTTTTGTCTGGATTTTTTTCATTTAAAATTTTATTTAATCAAAATTTTGTTAAAGTTAAAATTTAATTTTTTTTGTCAAAATGAAAACAGTTTATCCAAATTGTTTGTAATAATAAGTGTTTAGCTCAAAAAAATAAAATGTGGTTCTTTTTATCAAAAAGAAAAATTTGAATCTTATCTGATACGTGACCAGGTATTTTTTTGTAATGGCTATATATTGGGACTATTAAAAATAATTTTAATTGTAGCTTTTTACTTAGGTCACATATGTCCACTTAGTCACGAGTAGTTCTAATTGTTAACATAAATTTTTGCCCTCTAAAAAATGACTCAAATAAATGAAATTTTTTGAAATTTTAGATTTCTTCTCCTTTAGGTAATAAGGCTTAATTCCTTGAATCATCAATCATTTTTAATTTAATTAGAAAAAAAGAGATGAAAACTGATTAGACTTATGATTTTCATTGATTAATTAAAAAATTAAATTTTTTTGAATATATGTCTAAACGCAATAAAGAATACTTCTAAATATTTATTATAATTATATTTTTTAAGTTTTGAAAAATTGATACAAATTTATGTAAAATATTAAAATAATTTTAATTCTTCAATTTTCATGGCTTTTTGAATTTTGGTAAAAAAATTGGAAGATTCGAGCGACAGTTTTCATGTTTTTTTTTAATTTTATTAATTTAAAAATTTTTGGTGTCAAAGCTATTTATAAATTTATTTTGCACTTGATTTAATCTATCTTAAATAATTAAAATTAATTTTGTGCTTTTATTTAAATTTTTGAACTCTTGAATATTTTAAATTTCATTTCAAAGTTAGTTCTTAAATCTAAAAGTAATATTTTTCAGAAAAATCGAAAAAAACAGTAGTTGAGCACCTAAAAATATCGAATTCTTTAGTTTAATCTAAAAATTCTAATAAAAGAATTCAAATTAGACAAATTTCTTAAAAATCACATGAATTGAAGAGATTTTATAAGAAAAATAAGGTAATAAAGTAAAAAAGTTAAACCATAGTTTTGGTCAGAATTTTGTCTAGATTTTTTTTTTTTAAAAAGCGGGCTCATAATTGATCCCTCGGAGGAAATACGATTTAAACCAGAAAAAACACATTTTTTTCCTTTTTAAGCCAAAAAAAAAACCACACTCTTTTTTTTTTAATTACATTGACATGTAGAGAATTTTATGCTCTTTCAGAATATATATACTTTTTTAGTATATTTAAGTTTTATCTTTGAGATTTTGAGTCTTAAAGAACAACAACTTTTTAAAAGGTTTGCTATTTTTGGAACCCTGGGTGTAGAATATTTTTTTTTTGCCTCCTTCAAAAAAACTTTTTTTTTGGGGTTTTTGAGGGCGTAGATTACTAATTTTGAGTCAAAAATGTGGTATTCAGATAGCATTTAAGTTTTGAATTTCGTGAACTTTATTCACAATTTATTTTGATAATTTTAATTTAAATTAGATAGATGAATATTTGGTATGGTATGGTTATGTGCTTTTTACTATTTAGAGATAAAACAATCTCAACAACTTAAACGAGAAAAACTCTGATGATTCAAGTTCATGGTGTGATTTGATCTAATTTACAAACTAGAAAAACTTTTAAATAAATTTAGTTTATGACCCATTGAAAAATTTAAATCGTTCAAAATAAGAAGGTTAAACAATCAGACCCATAGAGACATAAAAGTAGATATAACTTTTTTAAAAAATTTAGTCATCTAAACGAAATGAATTGACTTGAAAAAAAAAAACAGTTAGCTAGTTTGTTGATGAAAAATTTAGATAAAACTTGACTATAAGAAATAATAAAGCTTGAAAAAATCATCTTATTTCTAATTCTTGTATAATACTAAGTAAAATTTAAATTAAAATTAAGATGGTTTAATTTTTTGTATTTGAATTACAAAATCTATCCAATGTTGAAATTATATTGAAAAAGTGCGATGTTTCAAATATTTTTTTCAGTTTCAAATAAAAAAAAAATTTTAAGTTAATATTGCATGCATTTTCATATTTGAAATTAAATTCTTTACTGAAATCAGCTAAAGTAAAAAAGATTAAAATTCAATCGGGCGGTCTTTAGCATTTGCGTTAGCTACGTGCCTTCTGCCGATAATCCGGCAGACGCGCCTTCCAGGCGCAAAGCACCGTCAACGATGCTTACTCACTGCACCGTAGCTAATCGCCTATAAATATCAGCTGCCTACCATCATTCCGGCAGCTTTAGAACTCTATTTTTAATTTTGAAATAAAAACAGCTGACCCGCGAATCGCCCACCGGTCAGCTACCATTTTTATTTAATTTATTTATTTAATTATTTAACACATAAACAAAAAAATTAAAAATAAAGTTAAATAAGATAAAATAAAATGAAAAAAAAGATAGATAATTTCAATTTCAAGGTTAATCAACAGGCCCATGCCTCAAGAGACTGATTAGCACTTCATTTATTTAAATTCATTAAAAAAAATAAATTATATTAAAAAAAATAAGTTAATGATTTTTTTGTTTTTTTTTATTTGAAGCAGCTTTAGAACTAGAGTATTACAATCCA
Organism: Brachionus plicatilis; assembly: GCA_010279815.1. Classification (NCBI taxonomy): domain Eukaryota; kingdom Metazoa; phylum Rotifera; class Eurotatoria; order Ploima; family Brachionidae; genus Brachionus; species Brachionus plicatilis. Next base: position 944,548 of record QEOQ01000688.1, on the reverse strand, counting down.
AAATACTTAAATGATCTCTCTACTTAAATCTGGGAACAAGAATTGTTCACTTAAAAGATGAACCAAAGTTCACCTAACTGAACCGAAAAACTTGGTTTTTTCTTTAAAAATTTTGACTTTAGTGGTAATTTAAGTTCGTTTGATGCATATTAACAAATACTCAATTTTTAAAAAATGGAAAAGAGAGCGTAGATAGTTTTTTAAACTACAAATACTATCTTAAATATCAACATAGCACAAATCCTTAGTCAAAATTTAAAAAATAACATTCATGCTTGCAATATTAACTTAAAATTATTTTTTTATTTGAAACTGAAAAAAATATTTGAAACATTGCATTTTTTCAATGATATTTCAACATTGGACACATTTTGTAATTCAAACACAAAAAATTAAACCAGATAAAAAATAAATTTAATTTTAATTGAATAATTTTATGAGCCAAAAGAAGAGGTTTTGCCAATATCAACGAAAAAAAACTAAAAAAAGATCATTAGTTTTAAAATTAGAATGATTTGTTTTCTCTTACTATTGTTTTATTTTCATCAAATAAATTCGGAAGTCAAGTTTGGAGCAAAAAAACTAAAGCAAAGCAAAAAAATTTTTTTTAATATAAAAATAAACTGATAATTTTGAAAAAATTGAAAATTTTTAATATAAAAATCAAACAAAAGTACTATTAATTCAAGCAATGTTGAAAAAACTTAAAATTTAGTGCTGTTTCTATCAGTATTCGATCTATCCTTCAAAATATTTAACAAGATATTAAAAGATCTTTAACATTTATTTTTAAAATAACTGTAAATATTTTAAATAAAATTGGTGTTCAATTAAATAAAACATATTTTGCAACAGGTTTTGCTCCAAACTTCACCACCGTCAAAAAAAATTACTAAGGATATATTTTGAATTCAAATTTTACATTTGTCACTGGCAGCTTTAAGGTTTAAATTCTAGAAAAAAAAAACTTAAAAACTCTTTCTGATTACCCAAATTTTTTTTTTTAATTGTTCTATCTATATCCGGCTTCTGTAAATAATCTGCAGTTTATTTGCATTCATTCTGACTTAACTTTAATTTCATTTAAATTTTTTTTTGAAGTTATGAGGGTTTAAAAAGTGGAAATAATTAAGTAAATGTAAATGGCCTTAAATTCAAAAATAATAAATCAGATCAAAAATATTTAGAAAAAATTTATCAAAGACTTATTGATAAGGAATAATTTAGATAAGCTTTACAAAAAATCACTTTTAAAGAATTATTTTAATATTTTTAAAACTGTATTGGGGAATTAATGAAAAATGCTGAATTTGAAAATTTTAATTGCACTTGATTAAAGCATTCGAATTATCAATTAAAACCAATTTGATGGCTATTCTATTTTGGATTTTTTAAATTAATCAAAAAAAAAAAAAGTAATATACAAAAATTGTTACCTTTTTTGATATATCGGGCGATGATTTGTTTTTACCTGTTTAATGTGTAATATATAATCTTAGCAAAACTACCAGAATTGAATTGGTTTTATAAAATAATAAAGAATTAAAATAATTTTAAAATAAAATAAAGCTTAAAACAATTAGACATTTTATTTCCTATTCTGTTTGTCTTGTATTGTTTTAGGCTTAGGGCTATGCAAAGAACATAAACCATTGAAGAACTAGTATTTTTTACTATTGACTGAGTTTTTGTAATTATTAATTTTAAAATTAAAAAAAATACATACCAGGCTTTTTGGCTCAAATTTTCTTGATTACACTCCATGGCTTGTAGATATATCAGAATCATCTTTTAGAAAAATAATAATTTATTTTTATGAGAAAAAAATTTTTTTTTAAATACCTTATGAGGATGTTTCACATGAACGCAAAATCCGAGTTCTTTCAAAAGGCGACGCTCTGCTTTGATAACCTGATTTTTAGCAATATGGTAATTTTCATCAATGGACATTGGTTTTATTATTCTAAAAAATTTTTTTTTAAACCTAAATTAATTTTTTTTTCAATATGAAATTACTTTCCAGATCTGACTTGTTTAATGTGATGAAAAACATTCAGAACGTCCCTAACCCTTCTTGGACACTCTTCAATTTTAGTGCTGAGAAAAATACTTGCCATGGCGTAATATTCCATTGGGTTTTTGACAAACGACTTTGAATAGTAAAATCGGTGAAAAAGAACCTGTCCAGTGGCCATGGCTGTTTGGGGCAGCTTGAGAAGACGACCTGATGTTTGTATAAGCTCACAGCCTGTTAAACGCAGATCGAACTCTACATCATAGGGTATTTTGTCTTTCATTGACGGAGTGGGGTAGAGTTGGTCGTTTTTCATCAAGGGAACTTGCAGACTCACGTTTTGTAACACTTGGCTTGTTTGAGTAGTGTTGTCATTCATTTCGATTTGAGAGATTGGATCAGTCGTACTAGTTGGGGTCAAAGTAGACGCAGATTGTGTACGACCAGTCATTGTGTGTAGATTAGAAAGTCTAAAAGTTAAAGGTGTTTTTAAGTAGCGAGAAAAGAAATTTGGATTTTGGTAATGCAATGATGCAATTATTTGAATTTTTTTTCGTCTTTTTTATGCTAAAAAAATGTTAATATTTTATTTTAAGTGAAATAATAAAATCGCCATTTGTACTTAGAATAAAATTCATTTTTTGTTTTGCTTTTTGGTTAAGTTTATTTTGAACCAATTTTGAAAATTAAATAAAAAGCTGAAAAAATGTCTGTATTTTAATAAATACACATAGGTAGGTTTTATTTTCGATTTTTATTAAAAGCAAATTAAGATTGAATAACACAATTTTTTAATTAAAAAATGCCGTAAATTTTGAACAAATTCACACAACATTAAAAAAAAATATTCTAATTTTAGATAAATTTTTGATTAAAATAAGACTTTTTTTAAGCGACGATTAAAATCGTTATCACAAAATTTTGAATAAAATATTCCAAATTTTTTATTTGCCAAAAATTAAATAAATTGCCCAATTATTAAGATTATACATAAATAATTAATTTTATACAACACTGCTCCACCTGATACTATCTCACTTTCTACTTTACCAATAGTTTCCTTTAATGCAATTAGCTAGTTCCAACAAAGATTTTAGTTAGCCAAGAACAAAATTGCTAATCATATCTATTTTACTTAACTTTTTATCTTAACAAGCTTTATTGATCTTTCATTATAAACAAATTTAAACATTAACCTCTCTAAAAAGTTTACCTAAAACACACTCAAACTTTTATTAATGTTATTTAACTTATTGAATCTACTTATAAACCTTATTCTCCTAGTTTCTTTTTAAATTAAATTCAGACAAATTAGAAGATCTACTTGGTTCGTATGAAATAGAAAAAATAATTAATAAAAAAGTTAATAACCAAAACTTGCTTATTGAATCGATAAAAAAAGAAGTCAACAGAAATCTTTTAAAATTTTATATCAAAAATTTCTGAAAACAGAACAAACGTTTCTTTTCTTTCAAAAAACTATTAGTTTTTTTCCCAATATTTAACAATATTTTTTTAAAATTGATTTTTTAAAAATTTAATTCTTAGTCTTTTCATCACATTATTTGAAAAAAGTTTTAATGATACAAATCCTTAAAATAATTTTTAGAACATTTTATGATACAAAGGACGGATCAGTTAACAAATTCACAAAAACTTAATAAAATCTAAATTTTTTTTTGTGAAATTCAGTACTAAAGAAATAAATTAAAAAAAAATATTTTTCAATTATACAGTGGTGATTTGATAACAGTATTTGACGAAAAATTACGTAAAATACCGTAAATTAACCAAATTTTACCACATTTTACGTAAATTAACGTAAAATACGAAAAGTGAAAATGAGGTATTTTACAAAAAATTGCGTAAATTTTCAGGATTTTGAGATAATTTTGGTAAAATTTGGTAAAATTCAAAACGGCCAATTCAAAATTCAAAATTTTTGAAAAGATGTCTTTTTTTTCGAAAAATCGAAAATTTAAAAAAAAATTTTTTTTTCATAAATTGGCTAAAAAAATAGTTATTGTTAAATTTTAACTAAATAAAGTTCAACAACTAAATTTAATTAAATTTTTTAAATTCAGTTTAGTTGTTTAGTTGGTGAAAAACGGGTTATTTTACAACAAAAATTAATTGATAAAATTTAATTTTACAAAAGTAATTTTTCCTAAATTTTTGTTAAATTACATTTATACGTAAATTCATTAAAAATCCTTGTGTGAAATGAATACTATATTAATTATTTTAGTATTTCAAAATTCGATGGCGTTTTTGCTCAATACATTTTTCAAAAAATCTATGTATTATGTATTATTATTTTATTTATCACCTATTCAATAGAGGAACTATAATGTGCTCAGTATATTAATTAAATGCTCAAATTTTTACTTTTAATACTCTTAAAAATTCACCGAAGCAACTTCGCTGAAGTCATTTGAATAAAATCATTTAAAAGAATATTATTTTTATCTTTACTAACAAAAATTCTTCAGAATAAGTTTTAAGACTAAAAAAGCCAGACCGGTCTAGCAAACTTTGCTAGACATGAAAGTTGATTAGTTGGTAATATTGGAAGAAAAATTTTATTGATAGCGATGTGATAGGAACCCAAAACTAGTTGAAACCATAAGAAATTTTTTTGTTTCTGATCTATATATTGGAAAAAAAACGTTTCTTTAAAAGTCCTAAAATAAAGTCCAAGTCCGGAATTCCGATCATGCTAAGCAATGAAAAATGACTGGAAATAATGTTTTGAGAGTAGTTGAGAATAAGGCGAAAATTTTCGTGATCTTCCGCTAAATATAATTTTCTTAATTACTCTAGATTAATGGGAAAAAAAGGAACATTATTTGATTAATTTGTAAAACTTGAGAAAAAATTGACTTAAGGATCTCAGAACTTCGAATTATCTAGATTAACACAATTTATTATTTTAAAATAATTTAAGAATTTTCTAAAAAAGAAATTGAAAAATTTTTGGATTTTTGAAAAAAAAAATTTAAGTCCGGACTTGGACTTGACTTAATACTTTTAAACAACTCTGGAAAAAACTCTACCACTATCAAGACAGATAAACATGAATACAGACCAGCTTTAACAAATTACGAATTTCATTCGATTTAGTGCAGTTTTAAAGCGTAGATAGGAAAAAAGAAGTTTTAATTAATTATATTTAAGTTTGTCAGGCCTAGAAATGCCAAAGCGGAAGGCCTTGAAAGAATTAAAAAATAAAATAAAATTAAAATTTATCTTTCCTTTATTATAATAATAAAACAATTGATATTCGAATAAAAATTTTATCTTTTTTTTCTATTGTTTGAAAGAAAATAATCAACAAAAATTATTTTTTTCTTCAAAATAAAAATAAGCCATTAAAATCTTATTCAGGTGTTATTCACCTGAATGATATACCTCTTATTCACCAATATTCTAAGACAAATTAAGTTTTAGCATTAAATTAGAAATAATTTTGCATAATATTAATTTTATGAACCAAAAAAATATCTTGGAATAAAAAATGAGTAAAAACAAGATTAACTTTGGCAAACATGAATGTTAAATTTTTAATAAATACCAACTTAATGAAGAGAAAATATCTCTTCGGAACCATACGGCCATCTAGTGTTCTTTTGGTAACTTTACCCACCAATTCAATCAAGTCCAATATTATAAAAAATCCACTGCTAATCCCATTTAAAGTTTATGAAAACCTGTTAGCTGTAAACTTTAGCACCAACCAAAAACAATACACAATCCGAGGAGGCCCAGGCTATACTAAATTCGGACATGGACGATACAAGCAGCAAATAAGCAAGTATGCGTACTTTTGGTACGCTTTTATTGTCGGTAGTATGACTTTCTTGACATTTTTTGATTTTGAGAATTTTTCACTACGTGGTCAAGAACCTGAGCAAAAAATGAAAGACATGAAGAGGTTGTACAGCAAAATAGACATGCCTCGAGCCAAAGAAATCGAGGGATCAGAGGTGGATATATCTGATTCAGACAAAAATGAATCACAAGTGGACGAGAAGAAGTCAAAACAGTCTTTTCGTGACAGAAAAATAATTCAGTATGAAAATAAAATAAGACATTATTCAACTCCAGACAAGGTTTTCCGCTATTTTGCTACTTTAAAAATTTGGAATGAAAAGCTAAACGACTACGAAGTATTCATGAAACCAGATGATTTAATTCGGTCTTTGACTTATGGAGTCAAGCAGCCAGAGGGACTTGGTTTGGATAGCTACCAGAGATTTGACCCTAATGTAATTTTTTTTATCTTTATAGATTTTGTGAATTTCAAGAACAAATTCAACAAAAATTCTTCATTTTTTAATAAATTAAAATTAAATTTAATAAAAAACACTAGAAAAAATACAGCAACATACTTTTTTGCCTAAAATGAAATTTTTATTTTCCTTTTTTTTAAGTAAATCAAATCGATAATGTATTTAAATCTTATTGAATATTTATTTTTTGTCATTTTTTACATGGGAAAAATTATTTTAGGTAAAAAAGAGGCAACAAAGTATGTTGCAGTATTTTTTCTAGTGTTTTTTATTAAATTTAATTTTAATTTATTAAAAAATGAAGAATTTTTTTTTCAATTTGTATTTAAAATTCACAATACCATATTTAAATTAAAAAAAAAAAAATTAAATTATTAATTTAAGATGCAAAAATTGGATTTGAATTTGGATGAAGAAAGCGCTTTCAGACATCTTGGCAATCATGGACTTATTTCTTTTTCAGATTATATTTTTTTAATCACTTTATTATCTAGTAAAATTAATTTATTTTGTTTTGATAAAATTTTTTATTTCATCCAAAAAGTTCCTGTTCGTCATTTTGTTATAGCTTTTCACATGTTCGACAGTGATGGAAATGGAAATTTGGACATTCAGGAGTTTGAGCAAGTTGGAAAATTATTTTTTCTTTTAAATAAAATTCATTTATATTTTGTTAGCTTCAAATGATAATACGAAGTCAAACTTCGCTGGGCCAGAGACACAGAGACACTAGGATGACAGGAAACATAATAAGAGAAAATTCAGCATTGAATGAGTATTTTTTTGGCAAAGATTTAAGTGCGTATCTCACTGCCAAAAAGTTCACTGATTTTCAAAAAAAACTTCAAGACGAAGTGTTCAAAATGGAGTTTGACTTTTGTGAACGAAAGGAAAAAAATGGTGAACAAGTGATTAGTGAGCTTACATTTTGTGAAATGATTCTGGCCTATGCGGGGTTTAGTGCTGGAAAGACCAAAAAAATGCTCAAGAGAATCGAAAAAATTTACGATGAAGAAAATTCAGCAGGAATCACTTTGCATGATTTTCAAGAGTTTTTCAAGGTGTTGCGTTGCATTGATGATATTGATACAGCACTTAAATTTTACACCATTGCAGGTGCATCCATTGACAAAAGTAACTTTGTTTGCTCAAAAATTAAGCTAAATAAAAAATTTTCTGTTATTTTAAGTGGTACTGAAGCATGTTTCTAAAACAGTGGCAAATAGCATGCTCAGTGATCATGTGATTGATGTAATTTTTAATTTGTTTGATGAAAATGGAGATAGTCGATTGAGCAACAGAGAATTCATTAAAGTAATGAAAAAAAGATGGACACGCGGATTAGAAACTCCCAAAGACACTGGATTTGTAAAGCTTATTGAAGCGATTGGCGAATGTGGCAAAGATATGCTTTTCTAGGACATTGGCACTCTCTAAATTGTCAATTAATTATGAATGCTTTTTTATTAATAAATTTATTTTTAACACTCAAAAGCCCGATACATTTTATATCTCTAAGGACCTGCGGTATCAAATTGACACTTTTTATAAAAACTTGCAAAATACTAGACAAAATTTAGGTTTTTGAAGTTAAAAAGACTAAATATGATAAAATAAATAATTATTTTATTCTGAATAAATGTTAAGTCTATTGAAAACGAATTGAACATATCAAAAATCACCATAAACACTGAAAACTTGGTATTGTTTTCGTTCCTTGTTTCATAGCTAGCTGGTCCGGGTTTCTCATTGAAATTAATTTTCTTTCTTTGTGATAAATTTTCTCCATTCTTTAACTTAGCCAAAACAAATCCAATTTTACTTGTCTTGTCAAAATTTTGGTCCCCGTTTATCCTATTGTTTGTACTTTCAATCGAATCAATGATATGTTGATTCACTTCTTCTTCTTATTCCTCTTGTTCTTCAAAAAGAATATCTCTTTCATTAGGATCCTCATCAAATTCATCCAAAAAATCCGCATCATCTGAGGCTATAGATTGAGTGTCATCGGTGTTTCTCAAGGCTTTTAGGGCCTTAAAAGTGTCAAATTGACACCGCCGGTCCTTAGAGATATATTTTTTTTTTTGCATGAAGATTCAATTTTTAATTCAAAATATCAATTTTTGTTTTTTTTTTTGATAAAAAATTAAGTTTGTGAAATAAAATTACCAAAAAATTTTTTCAAAAAAAAAATATAAAGATTTATAATAAATACTAGGGTTGTTAACTGAACTGGATTTCAAATTTTTTGAAGTTTTTGAGAAAACTTCTAGTTTATTTTTCAACACTTCGAAATTTTTTGACAAAAGAAAATTGAAACTGAAATATTAAAAATGAAGTGAAATTTTAAAAATTTAAAGCCGGTAGAACTTTGTACTTCGAAATTTTATACTTGAATCAAAAGTTTCAAGTTTGAAATTATCAAGTTTAAAATTTAGAAGTTTGAAATCTTGAGGTCTGAAATTTCTAATTTAAAAATTTCTTTTCTAATTAAAATTGACAAATAAAAAATAAATATAAATATCTACATTTACTAAATTTAACAAATACGTCTACTAGCCTGACGGATTCAACTCCGGTCTCAACATTGAAAAGGCGCAAAAAAATAGAACCAATATCGTGGGTTTGGCAAAGCCAAAATGTTGTCAAAATAAATGAATCGTCTGACAAGTGTAATATATGTTAACTAGTTATAACTATTTATAACAGTTCAACAATTGAGTTGGTTAAACATTTAGCAGAAAAACATAAAATTTCAAAATTATCACATGAAAATATTAGACTAAGTAAACGTTTTTGCTTCGATTTTGAGGAGATGGCAAATGAACAAGAAGAAAGTCCTAGGACTTTATAATTTTTAACTTTATTATTTCATTCTTCAAAATTCTAAACTTCTAAATTTTAAATCGAACCCATTTTTTTGTATCCGAAATTATTTAAAATAATAAAAATAAATATTGAAACTTAATTTTTTCAAAACTAAATTTAATTTCAAGTAGGAATTTATTTCAATTTAAAATTTTAAAATTTCAAAGTTCTTAATTTTACCTGAAGTCGAAAAGTATGAAAAAATTTCGAAGTTTTGAAACTTCAATTAACAACCCTAATAAATACTCAAAAAGTGTCAAATTGACACCGCGGACTTTAGAGTGTTAAAGTAAAACAAAATTTATATTCTTTTAATTTTCATAGCGTCAGTGGTGTAGCGGTTATCATTGTTGCCTTCCAAGCAGCAGATCCGGGTTCGACTCCCGGCTGACGCAGTTTTTTTTTCAAAAATTTAAATGGATATTTTTTTGATGAAAAAAATACTCCGTGACGGGGAATTGAACCCCGGTCTCCCGCGTGACAGGCGGGGATACTCACCACTATACTATCACGGATATATGTAAAAGCGGTTTATTTGTTATAAATATTCCTAGTTATAAAGAAAATTTAGATTGTTTAGCACTAGTAGACCAGAGAAGTTTTTAAGACTTTTTTTTCACTATTAAAAGTTAAATTAAATAAAAACCGAACAAAAAATAATCGAATATTTTTTGTCGCCCAATATAATATCAAAAAGTACTTTAAATTTTTAAAAAGATTTAATTATTTTAATAATTAAACATCATTAAAAAAATATTAACATAAAGACCCATGAGTTTTTTAGACTTTTCAAAAATTTTTTAACGTTTTTCACATTAACATTTTGTCCTTTGATTCAGCAATTTTCTAAATATTTGAATTAATTAATTATTTTAATAATCATAATAATATAAAATTGTTCAATAAAAGATAAAAATTACGCATAAAAACTCTTTATTTCTATTTAAAAAAAGAAAAGAAATTAAAAATACTTCTGTGATTATAATGGTTTAAAAAATTTGAACTCAAAATTTTTTTTCAATATTTTACTAATTTTCTCAAAATTCAGAAATTTTAAGGCTGTTCCAATTATATTATTAATGCTATTTTAACAATCACATAAAATTATAAAATATATGTTTAAAATAACTGATAATTGAGATAATTATTGTGATTTAGCTCTTTTGGAATAAAAAAATAAATCTAAAAGATGAAAATAAAAGAAATACTAAGAAACTTTCAAGAATCATTAATTATACAGTTACATTGGTGTATATGAAAAATTCATTTTAAATAATAAAAGAAGAATATTTTATTTAAATTGTTGACTTAAATCTTTTATTTAACTTTTTTAATTTTAACTTTTTATTTCTCTTTATTTGTTTTTAATTCTCGCCTGTATAATAAGCATACCTAAAAAATAAAAATTCGTATTTGTATCAAAATTCTATCCAAGTTATAAAAATAAATCAATTAAAAGTATAATTAAAAATACATGGGTACCTGATAAAGGCACATACCTCACAAAATTTAAAAAAATTAGCATCCCAGTTACAAATAGAGTTAAAGTACTCATAATGTGTTTTTTTTTAAATTTTAAATTTTTTTTTAAAGTTTTAATTTTCTAAGGGTGTTCATGAGAATGATGAAAATGATTTTAAAGGATAGAGAATCGGATAAACTAACTGTTAATGTGCAAGAATTGATGGCGTGCAAGGGTCGTACAAAATTACAGAATTGAGTTCTTGTGTTTAAAAAATATTTTGGATTTTTTTTCTAAATGAGTAAATCAGGTATCGCAGCATTGGTACCAAATTGAAGCTCTTGATAAGAGGAATCTAATTTTGAAAAATTTTAAATACATTTAATATTGAAAATTTAAATTTTGAATTGCACTCTAATTTGCTTTTTTTAAATTAGGGGGTTTTCAGGTATACGTATTAAATGGCTATTAACAATTAAAAATAATATAAATAAATAGAATAATAGTAATCTTGTGGACTTTTGAATTAAAAAAATATTAAAAGATTATAATTTAAAAAAATTTTCCCGTGCCGGGAATTGAACCCGGGCCTTGACGGTGAGAGCGTCAAATCCTAACCACTAGACCACGCGGGATCTAATTAAATAAATGTTTTTTAAGATTTTGATTTATTTAAAAAATCTTTGATTTAAAAAATGCTTAATTTAATAACATGGAACGGTAATTTCTTCACCTTTCTCTATTTGCCAATGTAACTCTTTAACTATTTTTTTAACTGGAACTTCTTTCAAAGTAAGTTTTGAAGTTTGAATTTTCATTACTGGCTTTGGAACAGCGACAGGAACAGCAACTGGAACAGCAACTGGAACTGCAACAGGTACTGCAACAGGTTGTGCCACATAAGTTGGAACTGCTACTGGAACATGAACTGGTGCTGGTACTGCAACTGGAAGAACTGGAATAGTTCTGCAAACTTGAGTTCTGTAATATATTGGATAGCTAAAATACATTTTATTTTCTATTGATATTTTTTATCAATTCACACTAAATTTATACCTAAATTAAATACTTTGTTTAAAATTCTTTTAACTAATATTATTTTGAAGTATAGAAAATTTGAAATTTTAATTCGATTTATTAAATAAATGGTATTTTAATACTTTTTTTAATTTATTTTCTAGAAATATTTTTATGTTTTTTGATTCATTTTTTAAGATTTGTTGTTTCTTCATAGTCTTTTGGTTCATTGTAGCGTCAGTGGTGTAGCGGTTATCATTGTTGCCTTCCAAGCAGCAGATCCGGGTTCGACTCCCGGCTGACGCAATTTTTTTGTGCTTTTTTTAATTATCTTAAATTTTTGAAAATTGCTTAAACTCATTTTGATCAGATGATTATCTAAGATGATTTAAATTCATCAAAATATTTTTAATTTTTAAAATTTTTCTTCATTCTTTTACAAATGGAAAAATAAAATAATATTTAATTATAATAATGTTTAATTTTTTTTTATTTAAAACAATGATTTGATAAAATCAATTCAGATATAACAAGCAAAATTGTTTTTTAAATTAAAAAATGCATCTGACATGAATTCTTTTAAGTTTTAGTTAAAATTGTTATTTTTTGATATCTAAAGAAATAATAATTTAATTAACCCTAACTTTTTTATCATTAGTGATCATTTATAAAAATAAATTCGGTCATCAAATTTATTTTAATAATTAGAGGTCTCAATATTCTTTTGCTTTTTAAGTTTAATTAGACGGCCAGTTTTAGAACTGGTGAGTTAATTAAAAAAATAGAAAATGATTTTTATAAAAATTACCAAATAAATTAAACTTGGTAATATACTTAATAAATTTAATAAAAAATCAAAAATAAAAATGAACTTTATTTTTTTTTTAAATACCGGTTTTAAACTGATACAGCTAAAAAGCCCGAATTTAAGACCATAAATCTGGACCATTCTCTAAATCACCTTTTTGATCCGTTGTATGGTCACCAAACCTTAAATTATTTAAATTAATTTTTACTTATATTAATCTAGCTAGTCAACCATGCTCCATGTTAGATAATTGAATTTTCATTTTTTTCTAAATACATTTATAAAAACAATTTTTTAGGTTTCTTCAGAAACAATAAAATGTAAACAAAACAATAAAAATCTTTTGGTTTTAATTTTTCTCCGAATTTGCTTGTAACAATTTTAAAAAATTTTATTCAAAAAATAGTTTAAAAAATTAATTGTCATCTAAAAATAAAAAAGTACTTGAGAATAGTTTAATATTATTCACAATTTAAAACAACAGGTACAACTCGATTCAAGTCGTAGTCGTATTGTACCAATAACTTGACCAATTCTTGATCATTAAATTGAATTTCTAAGTCAGATCCAATAATTTCCTTTAGTTGATTAAATGCATCCTCGAGAAGACGAGGATCCGCCACTATTAGAGGATGTGCGTAGTTAATTAACTGCTGTTCCCGAGTGATGGAAATATCTGAATATAAAGACTGGACATTATCGTAACTATCCCCAAACACTATCTCATCGTCACTGCTACTTTCGGAGAAAATTTCATCTAAAATCTTCTTTTTACTATTTTTCAAAACTGGTTTAATTTTTTTCAGGCTTTTTGAGTTCAACTTTTCCTCAATTTTCTTAATGAGATTCTCATGTAATTGCTTAAACTCTTCTCTTTCTAAGTTAACATCATTTTCTTTCATCATTTCAGTCAATATATCAACACTTGTATTCTTTGGCAAATGTTAAAATTTTGAAAATGAAAATTTTAGTAATTACCATCAAGTTTTTTAAATCAAATTGTTCGCTTAGTATTATGATGTCAATCAGGTCCAAAATCCATTCATGATTGTCAGAAATTTTGGAAAAGCTTTCCAAGCTGTTTATTAATCGGTGTTCAATTAAATACTTCAGAGAATGACACTTTAAATATATTTTTAGTTTTACTTTTTCATCATTTAAATTTTGAAAGTAATACTTCATATTTGTCTGCCAAAGTAAGGAGTCCAATCAACTCAGTGTTGTCTAGCTGGTAATCTGAATCAAAATGTCCACTGTAAAGATATTCGATGAAGATTTCAAAAAGCTTCAAGTTCGAGTCATATAATACTACTTTTCTTTTAAAAAATTAATTTTTCAATTAAGTTAGAATAAATGTATTCAAAAAATAAAAATTAATTAAAAATAAAATTTTAAATTTGATTGTTTGGTTTTTAATGAACCAGGTAATTTACTTTTCATAAAAAAACGAAGTCTGAAATAATTCCCATTATTCTTCCAAAATATTAAAAAATATTTTTTATTAAATTTTTTGTTCTTTCTATTTAAGTCAATTATTGGCTTAAAAATGCTGTAATTATTTAATATTAAAAAGTATTTTGTAAATGAAACAAAGAGAAGCAATTTTAGTTAAAACAGTAAAAATTGTATGATAATTCTTTTTTGGAATGAAAATGCTTAAAAGAGTAAAAGATATTTGGTTTAAAATTCACTATAACAAACTTTTTGAATAATAAATATTAAAGATCATATTAACACAGAATCGGATTTGAGATTCAGTTTTGTAATGGTGATTTGATTTGCCAGAACTCTCCGTTTTCTCTAGATTTATATGATTTCTTGATTTTATGTTATTTCTCAAAGTTTTTTACTTAGAGATGAAACTAAAAAAAACAGATATTAAATCACTTTCGGATTGTTAAAGCACTAAAATTTTTTAAATAAAATTTTTAGGGAAAATCTATGCTATAAATAAATAAAGGTGGAAATACATATCAACACAAAAGAATTTGTATTTTGACTTAAAATAAAATAAAAACAGTTCCATACTGCCAATAGTCCTTCCCATACTAAATTTTTGATTGAACAAAATTAATAAAAACTTGACTTTTTATTTAATTGTTCTAATTTGAGTCGAAAAATAATCTACTAGTTTGATTAATAATGAACATGATAATATACTGAAAAAAGTTCAAATCTGAAATAATTCTCATCATTCCTCCAAAAATAAAAATTTATTTTTTGATATTAAGACCCTTTCCGAATTTGAAGGAACTAAAATTTCTTTAAAAAAGTACCCTAATGAGGTCTGAAATGCAAGTTTAGTATAGGGAATTGCATTCATTAAAAGATATATTTTAAAATTAATAAAGATAAAGCACAGTTCCATACTGCTCATTATCCTCCCCATGCTTCAATTTCTAAAAGATATAATTAAATTCTTAATTAAATTTATCTAAATTAATTTCCTATTTTGAGTCGAAAAATAACCTACTTGTTTATGGATTCTTTCATTCCAGAGCTGAGAGCTCGGTGAAACCAAGCACATCGAGAGGCAACCAATACTCCATGTACATTAAAGTATGCAGAATTTTTGTGATCATCGATAACATTAATAACTATGTCTGACAAATATTTTGATCTAAAAAGCTTGAGTGCTTCGGTCGCTAGATGGTTCTCATTGACCGATCTAGATTGAAAACATGATTCAAGATTAAATTTTGAATCAGAGTTTTTATCAATTGGTCTTGACTTTCCAAGTCCAAGTTTTTCAATTTCATTCGTGAATTCTCTAAGATTTACTTTAGAAATCAGTTGACTTATAAGCGAATCTGATGTCACATTATTTTGCCTCAATTCATTCAACATCCATTGCTAAAATTAAATAATAAAAAAAGTCTTTAATCATTTAGAAATAATATTACTATTCTCGAGGACGTTATTTTGAGACTATATCTAAATTCCTTTTGTTTGGATGAATTTTTTGATCTGGCTTTTATTTTTGCTAAAAAATTGTCCAATTTAACCAAGAATGTTGGTGTATCATTTATAAAATTATTTGTTAGATTATTTAATTCTTTTAAAATAAGATTTGCCTTTAAATTCTGCTTAGTTTTTTGGTATTTTTTTCTATTTAGAAATTTTTTAATTCATTATTTTTATAAAAAAATTTATAGAATATTTACAAAGAAGATTCCAATTTGGAGATTTTTTTTTTGATTATATCACTGAATTTTTGAATTTTCTTCAGTTCACGAACATGCATTGCTGTTTTGATCGATTTACCGAGTTTTTTTTTAAGTTTTTTGCCATGTTTCTGACTTGAAACTTCTTCTTGATCGTCCTCTTCTTCATCAGAGATTTTTCTATTTGATTTGGAATTTTTTGATTTTTTATTAGAGATTATTTTTTCGATGCTATCTTCCCAGCATTTTATCAAATTTAGCATATTATCAACAAATTTGTCAAGCTTGCGGAAAAAACTTAGCATTATCTTTTTTTTTTTTTAAATGACTCCTTTTTTTCCATTAATTTCTTTAAAGTTAGTTACATTTAACTAAACTTTAAAGAGAAAAAAAGCTGCCAACTCTGCAAAAATTATACTTCAGGAACTAAGTATTCGGCTACTTCACGTTTATGCTGTTCCGTAGATTGCTGCGAGTGTTTGTGTAACGACACCAATAACTGTTTGAATTGTTCGACAAAAAAAGGAAAACTTAAAAAAATTTTAATTTTAATTTCTGAAAATTATAATTTATCTTAGGATAACTTAAGCATTTTTTTAAAGAAGCATTTTTATTGATAATTAAACCAACAACAATAAAAAAAAATTAATAAATTTCAAAAAAAAAATAACTTCAAATTGATGGAAATAAAATTAATAAATAAAAATGTCTTAATTGATAATTTAAATTCTTATTCTAAAAGTTTTGTTTTAAAAATTTTATTCTTGCATTGTTAATCTTATCTTAAATGTTTCCATAATTAATTAAAGATTAAATCAAATTTTAAGATTAAATTTTTTTCTCCAAACTTGAAAAATATCTGAATTAAAATTTGCTGTTATTTTAAATATCAAAAATATGCATCTTGGAAAAAACTCACCAATTTTCAATCTTTGATATAAACTCGATTTTTTCTTTTTTGGACAACTGATTTTGCTTCCCAGCAAATAAATCAAGCAATCTGATAATTTTAATAAAAGCTAAATTGAAAATTTAAATAAAATAATATTTTAGATTAAAATAAATATACCTAAAGAAATTTGGTTCAAGCAAAATTTCAAAATTTGCACCAATTTTGCTGGATCGGAAAATAAATGATTGTTATTATTTATTGATTCATTATATTTTATTTTGGCATTTATTAATTCACTGCATTTTTTCACATCATTTATCAAAAGATTAAAAACTGAAAAAAAAAAAAAATTCATCAAAAAGTCATGATTTTTAAAATATACCTTCTTTAAAACTGTTATTATCCAAAAATGTTTTAAGAATAAGTGTAAATTCATCTAATTCGGAATATCTCTGCAAAAACTTAACCAAGCTTTCTAATTTTTTTTCTTGAACGATCGTATTTTCACTCATTTCAATTTTGTTGGATAAAGAGTTGGTGTATAAATAAAATAAGACTAGCTCGATCATCTCTGGTTCGTTACGCAGCTCGTTCAAGTCTTTTACAAACATTTCTGTTTTTTCTTTCAGAGTCAAGCTCAAAATTATTTTGTGAGCGTAAAACTAAGAAAATCTCAGTCTTATTTTAAAAAAATATATTTAATTTAATTTTAACTTACACATCGTCCCGAAGAGGTCTTTATCATAATATCGGACATAAATTCATTATTTAACATATCAGCAAAATTAAACTGTTTATCAAAATTTTCAATAGCCATTACCTTTGAAATTAAATTTAAAAAAATTAAATTTTTATTTTTTAAATTTTTTTAATTACTCGTTGACAAATCAATTTGAAATTTCCTTGTTCATTTGATAGAACCATAATGGAATTTTTATTTGTCTTTTCATCAGGTTCTAATGGTTCAAAGCTGACTTCAAACTCAAAATTCAAGTTTGACGAACTCATTTCTATTATGCCTAGACTTGAATCATACTAAGAATATAATTCAAAATAAATTTGATAATAAAATATAAATTTTTTTTTCTTACTTCAAAAGTATTACATTCAAAAATTGGACGAATTGTGTCATTAAAAGTATTGTTTGGTAAAATATGCCAAGTTATTTCTCCTAAACTAAAATCCTCACTTTCCGTTTCGTCAGAGCTTGAATTCTCAGTTGAATCTTCGAGCAAATAATCATTCGCTTTTAGCTCAAATTTAATGCTTAAAATATCTCTTTAGATAGAATTTTGATTAAAACTTCACATACTTATCACTTGAAGTGTTAAGTCTTAACTGTTTTGGGCTATCAACCAGATCGAAGTAAAGAACCTTGAATATGTTAAATAAAACAAGTAATTTATGATCAAATCAACTAAAAATTTACTTTCCAGAATCCGATATGAGGACTTTCTTGGATCTTATCCATTTTGTATTTGGCTATTTTATTAAAAGCCTTTGAGCTATTCATTCTGGTCGGCAAATTAGTGTAAAACTAAATATTTAAAAAAAAAAGAGATATAAATTAGCAAAAAAATTGAGAAATTTTCAGTATCAAAAGGTGTACAGCTTAATAATGTTTTTTTAAAGAGTGAATTTACTAAATTTAAAGGAATTATGACAACGAAAATTTTCGAATAATTATTTGTTCATACATTTAGTTACTCAAAACAAAGCTTAAATTTATTTCATCCAATTTAATGTCAAAACTCGAAATTTGGAACTATATGAAATTTAGAATATAGAAATTAATAATTATAATTTTTGACTTGAAATTTGCATATTTAAATAAAAATTGAGTCATTCAACAACACTCAAGGATTTTTTTTTAATTGTCTGTTTCTTAATATTTTTTATCCAAATAAAGTAAACTTATCGATCTGGAATTTTAATTATATATGGTGATCATTTTTTCCTTAAATTTTTCGTCACATGATTGCAAACTTTATTAATTATAATTTAAAAATTAATATTGATTATATTTTGGTAAATCATAATTAATCATTATTTATTAATTTTACTCATTTAGAAGATAAAACAGCTAACTATTTTCACATTAAAAAGTACTATTTATTGTATTAGCTAAAATGTTTTATTTTCAATAAAATTACATAACTTTTCACTTGACAGAATAAGCTTAAAGCTTTATGAAAATAACTATTTAAGTGTTGAAGTTTGCATATAAGAGCTTCGAGCAAAATTAAATTTATCCATTAATATGAAGAGAATTTATTTTTCAACATAATTCCTTAATATGAACAACAAATAATTTAAGCTGATATTTGTTCGAAAGAGATACTTTAATAAAAGACTTTTTTGGTAACTTAATAACAAAGAATTTGATTGCTATGACGCAGAATTACATTTTATATGAATATGAATTACTTAAAAAATATTTGTATACTCAAAATTACAAAAATAATTTCAATTAGTTATCTTGCTCTTTCGATGATATGTACTTATACTTTTATATTAACAAAAAAAATATTTAAATAAAGGAAATTAAATATTAAGAGGAAAACTTTTTATAAATTTAGTATAAAAAAATATTGTTGAAGTTTGTCGCCTTGAAAATGAAGCTTAAAAAGCTAGATAATTAAGATTGTCTCAATATTACCTAGTAAATTGTTTTTATGGCTAGGAAAGAATATTAGTTAAATATTGAAATAGAATTTCTTGATTTGTTGTGGTAATTGTGCTGTTAAAAAGTGTATGATTCTAATAAAATGATGCTTAAATCTCGACTCTTTGTACTCTTTTAAAGCACGATGTCTCCATTGTAATCAAAACCATCACATCCTTTTTTTTCAGTATTCTTATAAAATTCAATACTTCAATCAATAAATCTTTGTTCTCAATCATTTATCACAATCCATTACATAATTATAGAAATTTCTAATTTTTTCCAATCTAAGAACCGAATTTCATATATTACATGGGAACATGGTTAAATATTCTCGAACAAATTTTATTGTCATATTGATTACTGGTTTATTCATTAGAGAATTTTACCAATGTTAGATGAATTAAATGAATAAAATTTCGAATAAATCTTAAGGGAATCTTTACTCGAAATTCAAAGAAGTAATCAGTGATATGTTCAATAAAATATAATTTAAGTAATTTACGTTGATAAACACTAAAACTCAAAGATAAACTTCATTCTACTTTGACTATTTCAGCTTTTTTTACACTTAATTCAAAAATTTCCTATTGAAAGCCGTGAAATGTTTTCTTCCTTTAATAGTTTAGCATTTTTTTTAAGAATTATATTTACAGTGCCGATTTTACAAGTGGATTTCAGGTAAAATTACTTAAATTCACGTTATTTTACGTAAAATTGGTAAAAAATAAAAAGGTCAAAAAAAAAGCTCAATTTTTTGAATTTTTTATTATTTTCTAACAAATTTTGAAAAAAGTAGTTTCTATTTATTTGTTTTTAAGAAGAAAAATAAAATTCAATACTTTAATTGTAAATTCAGTTTAATTTGTATTGTAAACTTTTTTTTCAAAATTTATTAGAAAATAACAAAAAATTCAAAAATTGAGCTTTTTTTTTGGCCTTTTCATTTTTATCAATCTAAATGTAATAATAGATTTTAAATTTAATTTAATTTTTTTAAATTTTTAAAAGAATAAATATTTTAAATAAAAAATATTATAAAATTAAAAAAATTTTTTTTAAAAAGGTAATTTTATTTTTATTAAGAATTAGAACGCGAAAAAATTTACAATGATCAGATACAGTCAGTCCCAGCGTGTATAAAGGTGAAACTTTGAAAAGCCTATCAGAGAAATGCAGAAAAGATATACGATGTTGGACGTCTTGCTGATCCCAAAAATAAAACTGAATACAGCACAAACCTATAAAGAGCCTTCAAAAGCTTTGGGATTTGTAAAACATCAAAGGTAAAGATGGATATCCGATGAGACATGTGCACTGATAGCTGAAAGAGGGGAAATCAAAACGAAAATGTTTCAAGCAAAATCTGACCGAATCCGCGAGAAACTAGAAGCATCATATGGAATAAGAACAGGCTTTATTGAAGTGATAAGTGATAAGAGGATTTATTGAAGACTGATTTGACTTCAAGAAAGCCTTTGATAGCATACACAGAGAACCCTTGTAGGCCAGCCATATAAAGATCTTATGGCCCGCCACAAAAAACAGTTAACTTGATAAAACTTTTCTACGAGAAATTAGAGTGTAGCGTGATCTGAGATTTCAAAATATGTACAGGAGTCAGAAAAGGCTGCGTTCTCTTTCCGACACTATTCCTAATATTGATGGTTCGTTACGCATCTCGTTCAAGTCTTTTACAAACATTTCTGTTTTTTCTTTCAGAGTCAAGCTCAAAATTATTTTGTGAGCGTAAAACTATGAATATGTCAGTTTTATTAAAAAGATATGAATATTTAATTTTAACTTACACATCGTCCCGAAGAGGTCTTTATCATAATATCAACAAGTAAAACTTATTAAAATGAGTCCTTCAAAATAAACACCATCCCTTTGCGGATGATCTGGTGAATAGAGTCGGACCTCGATTTTGTTACCCCTTATTTTGTTAAATCTTAATGTTGTGAAAAAAATATGCGTGACGCACAAATCATAATACAAATAAAATGTATTCGAATTTGTGAAATTTTTTTGGTTTACTCATATATTTCACAAAATCGTAGTCAGTAGTTATTATTTTCTAGTCATAATTTTTTATATATAAATGCTTGTTTTTCATTTATTAGTTTCAGATTCCAATTTACAGCGGTTCTAATGAAATCGTTACGCCGCTTGGCCGGCCGGCGCGGCCTGCCTAGTCGGCCAAGGTGTTCGGCCTAATCGGCCAAGATGTTCGGCCATGTCGGCCAAGATGTTCGGCCATGTCGGCCAAGATGTTCGGCCATGTCGGCCAAGGTGTTCGGCCATGTCGACCAAGTTGTTCGGCCATGTCGGCCAGGTTGTTCGGCCATATCGGTTCCAATTAAATATTTAATATGTAAAAAATTGTTGAAACAAAAACACAATCTAACTATTATAAATTTAAAAAGGTATATTTTTAGACCAAACAACCAAAAGTGTTCAAAAAAAAACCAAAAATTGTATATTAGTACGCATAATGAAACACCAGTCAAATATCGAAAAAGCTCCGGGTAGTATTACGAATTATCTTGGAGCAGTTTGTAATATTCCAATAGAGGACTGCAAGGATTTTGAAAATTTTGAAGAAGTAAGAATTTTATTAGTTTTAATTTATTTAATTAAATTTTTAAAAAAAGTTTGAAATCAATGGTGTGGTTTCGGTTTTTTTGTCCACCAGGAAGAAAAAATTCGAAGTTCTGGCTGAGCTTTTAAATAAAAGCGTAAAAAGCGAAAAGCCAGGAATAGTGCTAATGGAGGCCGATGAATTTCTACCCGAGAACGAAGTAAATTCCAACCCAAGTATGCAAACATCACCTGATGTCGAACAATCGAATGTGATTGCTGATGAAAATTCTGACCAAGGTCCAGAGATAGAAATCCAATCTGGACCATCAGATGAGCAAAACAGGACTAAAAAAAGGAAGCTAACATTATCAAAATCATTTGATAATCTTTCTTTTGCTGATGATCAGGAGTGGTCAAGCAAAAATACCAGGAAAAATTCCTTCGATCTAATAAATAGGATCGCTGGTGACTTTCTTGCTAACCAGCAAAAAGTAATTTATGATTTTTTTTCTTTTAAATTAAAAAAATAATGATGAATTTTTTTAGCTAATTCATCAAATGGAAAAAATGCAGCAGACAATGGGTGAAATGAGTAAAAAACTTGACTCATTAGAGCGCATTCCTAAACACACAAATGTAAGTTAAAAAAAGTTCAAATTTTTTCCATTAAATTTTTTATTTAAGTGTTTGGCATCTAATCAACCTAAAGCACCGGAAGCATATTCTGAAAAAGTAAGCCAGCGCACAGAGAGTGTTGAATCATCAAATGAAAGTGATGATAACAATGCTGTTGTTGAAAAATCACAAAAAGTAATTTAAAAGAAAAGTTTTTAAAAAAAATTTCTGAATTTAAATTTTAAAGGATGTTAATCTCAGGTTATATTTTAAAAACCTGTTAATAGAATATATAGAACGAGATATTCCGGAAAGATCAAAAAATCAAGGTCTGGACAAATTAAAAATTGAATATCCAAATTCAATATTAAAAATAAAAGGTAACATCAAACTGAATCTTTATTAATTTAAAATTTAATTTTTTTTAAAGATATTTTCATGAAGGAATGCATCTTAAAACATGTGTCAGACTGGAAGAAGATGTGGGCATACAGCGTCGACGCAAGAAAAAAAACAAAAAAAAACAAAATTTAATTTTTTTTTTATATTTTTAAATAAATTAATATTAAGGTTTTTAAATTTTAGTTCCATCTAAATATAAATTGAATTTTTAATTTTCTTAAATAAAAAAAAATTTATGGTTAATATTGAAAAATTTTTTCAAATACATAATTGATTCTTATCATACATGCTTTTAAATTTTTACACTTATCCCTTGATATAAGTGTATGTTTCCATCGATTAAAATTTTATGAGACTTTTGTTTTCAAATAATTAAAAAGATTCTTCATTTATTGATTGGTCTCTCAAAACCACAGCATAGCGGGAGTTATCAAATTAATACTCGTCTATGCACAAAAAGATAATAAACAAAAACCATGTTTATTACCATAGTTTTATTTAAACCACAGAAAATTATTTTAAATTTTTATTTTTTTTTAAATTTACCTTATTGTTAATCATTAACTGAGTTTGATCTTCTTTTTTTTCAAACAACTGACGAAACTAATTGTTTTCATTTGGTTTGACAATTTTAAATATTTAATATGTAAAAAATTGTTGAAACAAAAAGACAATCTAACTTTTAAAAATTTTAAAAGGTATATTTTTAGACCAAACAACCAAAAGTGTTTAAAAAAAAAAAAAAACAAATATCGTTTTTATTTGTGCTAAGTCGACTTCAACTTTCATAGCACCAATGATTCCTTGAAAGCTTGTTAAACATGAAGAATTGTCTCATTGAATTTTATTTATCAGGATATTTTATGTCGAAATGGATCAAAAGTCATAAATGAAACTGTTTAAGTCACTTTAACTGAAATTGTTAAAGAATCACTTTTTTTTAATACAATGTTTTGGAATGGAAAAGAAAAAAATGAAATAATTTGATACAAACCTTGTTATTTTTCAAGTCAAGTGATTTAAAATGAAATCTTAACTTTCTTGTATGAGCTTATATAAAAAAAATAATCTTAAATTATGAGAACACAGTCCAAATTATTAAATCACTTTGGTTGACTATTAAAATTATTTTATTGCGAGGAACGAGTGGTAGTGACGAGCTTTCTAAGCAATGTGAGTGTGCGTATTCAAAATCGAAAGGGGGAGAATTCGAATAATCATTTTTGTCGAAAATTGATATTAGTATGCATATGTAATTTTTTTTTTTACATGTTATTTTGAAAAAAAAATCGAAAAAAAAGCAAACGAAAATACACTTAATTAAATTAACATTTATTCCTGAAAATATTTAATTCTCGGGTGTATTTGCTTTTTCATTCAAACTCATTTGAAAATTACTTTTAGATTACTTTTAGATTTAGTTAGTATTTGGCTAAATAAACTAACTTAAGAGATTCGAAAAGCTTTTTTTTAAGACAAAAAAGCACTCAAAAAGGGAAATTACAATATAATTTTATATTTAGTCATCATGAATTTTTTTGCTCGACACATGCTAGAATTTCTTATATTTTATTAGTTGATATTGAATAAAGTAAAATTAAAAAACAAAAATTACAAAAAAATTGCTGAGTTTAACAGAGTTTTTAGAGAAAAGCATTTGACAAAAAAATTAATCAACACTTTAATTCGGAAGTAATCTCTAAATATTTTCTTTTTCTAAATAATGCATCTAAAACAAAAGTAATTTAAAACTTTTTTGATTAAAGAATTCGGGTATAACCCTATGCCCTAACCCTAACCCTATGCCTTAACAATTCTTAAGTCTCAAGGACAAACCATCGAAAAGGCTGTGATTGATCTAGGCAAAAAGAACAAAGTTTAGGTCTCACGTTTGTTGCTCTTTCACGTTTGAAAAAATTTACCGATTTTTTGATAATGCCTTTCACACTTAAACGATTACAAAAAATATCTATATCAAAATCTTTACCGCCAAGATTAGAAGAAGAGAAAAAAATGAGATTGATTATAAATGAGACAATTAAAAAATTTAGTCAATAATTATTTTTTATTCTTTATTTATTTTTATTCAATAAGTTTTTTATTCATAATTTTCAATTATGCAACAACTAAATTATTCAATTATACAAAATGAAATAAATAAATAATAATTTTTTTACTAATTTTTTTTTATTTCAATTGTGTCAAGAATTGTGTGTGTGAACTGCTACTACTGTAACTAATAATCTAACGTCTCGTTACTCTCATATAAAGCTGTGCTTCGGGTATTTTTATAAAAAAATTGCATTTTAATTCTTCTTGATTCGAAAAAATCATTTGATCAAAAATTAATTCGTTTTTAATTTTGTGGCTTAAAAAAACAAGCTGCTTTGTGAACACGGACAATTTTTTCGAATTGGAGTGGCTGGAAAAGATTAAAACTTCAGTGATTCATTTATTGAACGAGTGTTTTTATTGAGATAATTGGAAACAAACAGTTTGGTCGGCAGCATGGTCAGAAGATATGATGTGTTGTTGGTAAAAAAAAAAAAAAATTTATCAATAATTTATTTATTTAAATTCTTCATAATCGATTAAGTAATCATAATCAGAAATTCAGTGATAATTTTGTAAACAGAAATTCTTATTTTATGATAATCGTAATTTTAGTCCTTATAATAAAATTTAAATTTTGAGAAATCGTAATCCTAACTAAAATCTTGTTTTTTTTTCTTTGATTACACAAATCCGGTTTTAAATAATTAAAAAAAATTTATAGAAAAAAATGATTTTAATTTTAATTTTAAAAAAATTTCCCTTGGTTCTAATTTTTTTAATCTATTTTTGAAGAATTTTTTTCAACAAAAACAATTGGGCTTCATAAAGTTTGTTTTAGCTGAAAATTTTGCAGAAAAAATTTTAGACTCAAAGTAAAAAGGTTATATTAGTAACATATGAGAGAAATAATTTGTTCATAAAAATTATTTTCTTAAAATTCCTTAAATCACTTTTTTCAATAATTCTAAAAAGTATTTCTAAAGATTTTAGTAAATAAATTTAAGATCTTATTGTGGATTTTTTAGAATTGGTGCTAAAGAAAATGATTGATAGATTCTTGAATCCTTTAATGGTTTAAGAAAAAAAAAACAGAAGATAACAAAGGCTTTGCCATGATTAGTACGCAGTCAAAAATTGTGCTTTTTAAACTATATTTATGAATTTTTAATTGAATAAAAAAATAATAAAAAAAAATTTTATAAAAATTTTAATTAATAAAAAAATTTTAAAAAATTGTTTAAAAAGGAATACTCGATTAACTAATTTTTTTGAATTTTACTCCCGTCATTTTATCTTGAATTTTCAGAATGAAAATAATTAATAAGAAAACGTCTTTCTTAACAATATAAAAGATAGTTTTTGATGGATATTCATTAAATTGTTAATTTTGATTAGCTTTTTTTGGGATTAGTAAATTTTTGTTAAAAAAACAAAAACAAAATATATAAAACGTCTGAGCTATAATTCGGACAGATTACATTTCTATGTATTTCTATTTAAGGAGCAACTGAAACATCTTTTGTTCTACCAATATACTATTTCTGCAGTCTGAAAGTATGTTAAATCTATAAAATTCAGTCTAATGTGCATTAAGGATATTATATAGGATATTAAAGATAGATTTAATTCGACTCGCTAAAGAAAAATTTTAGATTTAAAATTTAAGCTAAATTTAGAAATAATTTATTGTATTAAGTTTTTCAAAAAAAATTAAAAAATCCGAGTAATTAAATTTTTGTTATAGGGATGCTTTATCTGAGGTTTTATCTATTTAACAAAAATTTATATTGTTTTAAATTAATTAATTTTTTTACTTTAGAAAGATAGAATAAATTAATTACCGAGACACAGAAAGAGAGATAGATTTTCCAATAAATTTTACTTTATATTCAACTTGGTAAATTGAATAATAGAAGATATATTGAATACCCAACTCCATTGTGTAATTGCTACCTTACTATTTCTTCTTTTTTTCCTGAAACTTGAACTATTAAACATGTGCCAGATGTAACAATCTATTCCAATTTATGTCTTTTCAACTTTCATTTTTTTAGCTTATTTACTTTATTTTGATTCTTTTTTTTATCTCATTTTATTAACTTTAATTTTATTTTTATTTTATTTCATTTTTATTTTATTTTTTTTTATTTTTCTTTTAACTTATTCTGAAGGAGCTTTAGCTCGGTACAAAAAACAAATAAAATAAAAAAATAAAAAAAAAAATAATACAGAAGTAAAAATCAGTTTTATAAAATTTTTCTATTACAAGTATTAGTCCAAATGACATTTAATGTATTTTTATTAAAAGTAGATTCTTGTCTTTTAGAGGAGATAAATCAAATCTTTAGATATAAATTATGATTTTAGAAATCTAAAAAAAAATTTAGACTGTAAAAAATTTTCCTAAATTTTTCGCAATAAATAATTCAAATAAATTCTCCAAAAAATTAACAATTTAAAGGGATATAATGAATCGGCTAAGAACCGTTTCTAAAATTCAAACTGATCCATTAAGTCAATTCAATATACAAAAAATCGACAAATACAACTGATTGCTTGGACAATAAAACCAACCCAAAGTACCTAAAATCATATAAACTTTATTATTTAAGCTTAAAGATAAGTAACTAATTTTTTATTTTGGCAGCAAAATAATTTATTAAAAAATTGAAATCAAGAAAAATAAAAACAAATCATCTCAAACGAAATTAAGATAGTGATTTAAAAAATGTAATCTGATTAATGATAATTAGATACCTTTCATTCAAAATTACTTTAAAAATGAGTCCAGTTTTGGACAAAGAATAGGCTGTTCTATTAAAGCCTAAATACTGGGAGTAAATTTGTAAATAAGAAGACAGCTTAAAGATCAAAAATTTCAAAAAAGAACATACCAAATATATTTGTGAATAAAATTCTTTTGTTACTACTGGTTGAAAAGTTGAGTAAATCATGATAAAAAAAAGAAGGTATTTTGCATTCTCCCAGTGTTTTTTAGATTTATTTATTCTCAAGTTATGACATTAGATTTGATGAAATAAATTAAAGCTTTGCTATGAGTAACTAAATTTATGAAAAAATAATTATTCGAAAACTTTCGTTGTCATAATTGCTTTAAATTAAATATTTAGACTTTAAAAAAGCTGAACACTTTTTCGAGTTTTTTTTACTTTAATCTCTCTTTTTTATATAAAAAATACTAACATTAAATTGCGGATTAGAATGAATAGTTCGGAAGCTTCTAATAAAATAGCTAAATACAAAATGGAAAAGGTCCAATTAAGACCTCATATCGGATTCTGGAAAGTAAATTTTTAGTTGATTTGATCATAAATTACTTGTTTTATTTAACTTATTCAAGGTTCTTTACTTCGATTTGGTTGATAGCCCAAAACAGTTAAGACTTAACACTTCAAGTGATAAGTATGTGAAGTTTTAATCAAAATTTTATCTAAAGAGATATTTTAAGCATTAAATTTGAGCTAAAAGCGAATGATTATTTGCTCGAAGATTCAACTGAGAATTCAAGCTCTGACGAAACGGAAAGTGAGGATTTTAGTTTAGGAGAAATAACTTGGCATATTTTACCAAACAATACTTTTAATGACACAATTCGTCCAATTTTTGAATGTAATACTTTTGAAGTAAGAAAAAAAAATTAAATTTTATTATCAAATTTATTTTGAATTATATTCTTAGTATGATTCAAGTCTAGGCATAATAGAAATGAGTTCGTCAAACTTGAATTTTGAGTTTGAAGTCAGCTTTGAACCATTAGAACCTGATGAAAAGACAAATAAAAATTCCATTATGGTTCTATCAAATGAACAAGGAAATTTCAAATTGATTTGTCAACGAGTAATTAAAATAATTTAAAAAATAAAAATTTAATTTTTTTAAATTTAATTTCAAAGGTAATGGCTATTGAAAATTTTGATAAACAGTTTAATTTTGCTGATATGTTAAATAATGAATTTATGTCCGATATTATGATAAAGACCTCTTCGGGACGATGTGTAAGTTAAAATTAAATTAAATATATTTTTTTAAAATAAGACTGAGATTTTCTTAGTTTTACGCTCACAAAATAATTTTGAGCTTGACTCTGAAAGAAAAAACAGAAATGTTTGTAAAAGACTTGAACGAGCTGCGTAACGAACCAGAGATGATCGAGCTAGTCTTATTTTATTTATACACCAACTCTTTATCCAACAAAATTGAAATGAGTGAAAATACGATCGTTCAAGAAAAAAAATTAGAAAGCTTGGTTAAGTTTTTGCAGAGATATTCCGAATTAGATGAATTTACACTTATTCTTAAAACATTTTTGGATAATAACAGTTTTAAAGAAGGTATATTTTAAAAATCATGACTTTTTGATGAATTTTTTTTTTTTTTCAGTTTTTAATCTTTTGATAAATGATGTGAAAAAATGCAGTGAATTAATAAATGCCAAAATAAAATATAATGAATCAATAAATAATAACAATCATTTATTTTCCGATCCAGCAAAATTGGTGCAAATTTTGAAATTTTGCTTGAACCAAATTTCTTTAGGTATATTTATTTTAATCTAAAATATTATTTTATTTCAATTTTCAATTTAGCTTTTATTAAAATTATCAGATTGCTTGATTTATTTGCAGGGAAACAAAATCAGTTGTCCAAAAAAGAAAAAATTGAGTTTATATCAAAGATTGAAAATTGGTGAGTTTTTTCCAAGATGCATATTTTTGATATTTAAAATAACAGCAAATTTTAATTCAGATATTTTTCAATTTCGGAGAAAAAAATTTAATCTTAAAATTTGATTTAATCTTTAATTAATTATGGAAACATTTAAGATAAGATTAACAATGCAAGAATAAAATTTTTAAAACAAAACTTTTAGAATAAGAATTTAAATTATCAATTAAGACATTTTTATTTATTAATTTTATTTCCATCAATTTGAAGTTATTTTTTTTTTGAAATTTATTAATTTTTTTTTATTGTTGTTGGTTTAATTATCAATAAAAATGCTTCTTTAAAAAAATGCTTAAGTTATCCTAAGATAAATTATAATTTTCAGAAATTAAAATTAAAATTTTTTTAAGTTTTCCTTTTTTTGTCGAACAATTCAAACAGTTATTGGTGTCGTTACACAAACACTCGCAGCAATCTACGGAACAGCATAAACGTGAAGTAGCCGAATACTTAGTTCCTGAAGTATAATTTTTGCAGAGTTGGCAGCTTTTTTTCTCTTTAAAGTTTAGTTAAATGTAACTAACTTTAAAGAAATTAATGGAAAAAAAGGAGTCATTTAAAAAAAAAAAAAGATAATGCTAAGTTTTTTCCGCAAGCTTGACAAATTTGTTGATAATATGCTAAATTTGATAAAATGCTGGGAAGATAGCATCGAAAAAATAATCTCTAATAAAAAATCAAAAAATTCCAAATCAAATAGAAAAATCTCTGATGAAGAAGAGGACGATCAAGAAGAAGTTTCAAGTCAGAAACATGGCAAAAAACTTAAAAAAAAACTCGGTAAATCGATCAAAACAGCAATGCATGTTCGTGAACTGAAGAAAATTCAAAAATTCAGTGATATAATCAAAAAAAAAATCTCCAAATTGGAATCTTCTTTGTAAATATTCTATAAATTTTTTTATAAAAATAATGAATTAAAAAATTTCTAAATAGAAAAAAATACCAAAAAACTAAGCAGAATTTAAAGGCAAATCTTATTTTAAAAGAATTAAATAATCTAACAAATAATTTTATAAATGATACACCAACATTCTTGGTTAAATTGGACAATTTTTTAGCAAAAATAAAAGCCAGATCAAAAAATTCATCCAAACAAAAGGAATTTAGATATAGTCTCAAAATAACGTCCTCGAGAATAGTAATATTATTTCTAAATGATTAAAGACTTTTTTTATTATTTAATTTTAGCAATGGATGTTGAATGAATTGAGGCAAAATAATGTGACATCAGATTCGCTTATAAGTCAACTGATTTCTAAAGTAAATCTTAGAGAATTCACGAATGAAATTGAAAAACTTGGACTTGGAAAGTCAAGACCAATTGATAAAAACTCTGATTCAAAATTTAATCTTGAATCATGTTTTCAATCTAGATCGGTCAATGAGAACCATCTAGCGACCGAAGCACTCAAGCTTTTTAGATCAAAATATTTGTCAGACATAGTTATTAATGTTATCGATGATCACAAAAATTCTGCATACTTTAATGTACATGGAGTATTGGTTGCCTCTCGATGTGCTTGGTTTCACCGAGCTCTCAGCTCTGGAATGAAAGAATCCATAAACAAGTAGGTTATTTTTCGACTCAAATTAGGAAGATTAAATAATAAGTTAAATTTTTATTAATTTTTTTCAATCAAAAATTTAGTATGGGAAGGACGATGGGCAGTATGGAACTGTTTTTATTTTATTTTAAGCCAAAATACAAATTCTTTTGTGTTGATATGTATTTCCACCTTTATTTATTTATAGCATAGATTTTCCCTAAAAATTTTATTTAAAAAATTTTAGTGCTTTAACAATCCGAAAGTGATTTAATATCTGTTTTTTTTAGTTTCATCTCTAAGTAAAAAACTTTGAGAAATAACATAAAATCAAGAAATCATATAAATCTAGAGAAAACGGAGAGTTCTGGCAAATCAAATCACCATTACAAAACTGAATCTCAAATCCGATTCTGTGTTAATATGATCTTTAATATTTATTATTCAAAAAGTTTGTTAAAGTGAATTTTAAACCAAATATCTTTTACTCTTTTAAGCATTTTCATTCCAAAAAAGAATTATCATACAATTTTTACTGTTTTAACTAAAATTGCTTCTCTTTGATTCATTTGCATAATATTTTATAATATTAAAACATTATCGCATTTTTCAAGAGATAGAATACCAAGAAGTCAATAGTTGATTTAAAAAGAAAAAACAGAAAATTTAATATAAAAATTATTTTTTTATATTTTGGAAGATTAATAGGAATTATTTCAGGCTTCGTTTTTTTATGAAAAGTAAATTGCCTGGTTCATTAAAAACCAAACAATCAAATTTAAAATTTTTTTTTTAATTATTCTTATTTTTTGAATAAATTTATTCTAACTTAATTGAAAAATTAATTTTTTAAAAGAAAAGTAGTATTATATGACTCGAACTTGAAGCTTTTTGAAATCTTCATCGAATATCTTTACAGTGGACATTTTGATTCAGATTACCAGCTAGACAACACTGAGTTGATTGGACTCCTTACTTTGGCAGACAAATATGAAGTATTACTTTCAAAATTTAAATGATGAAAAAGTAAAACTAAAAATATATTTAAAGTGTCATTCTCTGAAGTATTTAATTGAACACCGATTAATAAACAGCTTGGAAAGCTTTTCCAAAATTTCTGACAATCATGAATGGATTTTGGACCTGATTGACATCATAATACTAAGCGAACAATTTGATTTGAAAAACTTAATGGTAATTACTAAAATTTTCATCTTCAAAATTTTAACATTTTCCAAAGAGTACAAGTGTTGATATATTGACTGAAATGATGAGCAAGAATGATGTTTACATAGAAAGAGAAGAGTTTAAGCAATTACATCGGAATCTCAAAGAAAAAATTGAAGAAAAATTGAGTCAGGTTATTTTCTTAGTCATCTTTTTTTTAAATCTTTTGAATTACATATCTGAATACAATATTTGAAAGATAAATTAAGTTACTATAAAAAATTTGAAAATGAATTGAAAAAAAAAAACTAGTTCAATTTTCTAAATTGAATTAATTGAATTAATTATTGATAATGTTAAATTTAGTGAATTAATTTTTTGAATCTCTTTAAATGGAATAACAATATGCAAACTTTCAGCTAATTCAAAATTTATCAATTATCAAAATATACGACAAGACATTTATTACTATTCAGACTTGCTGGATTTTTGCCGAGAGTAAATTTGGTTAATACAAAGTTTGTATATTGTATAGAAAATTAACAAAATTATAGTCTTTTCCTGTAAATTAGTGTAATGAAATTATTTTCTCTTTTTTCCTTATTTTTATTTTTTAGGAAATTACTGAAACATTTACATCAAACGAATTAATTTATTTGTTTATCTATACAGAGCTTAAACTCCATAAGATTAAAATTCAAATAAAAATTTGGTTTAAAAGTAAAATGTAATCAAATTTTAAAAAATGAAGAATATAAAAACAAATGAATTGAAATAAAAGGCTGACCGATTAATTCAAATATTTGAGAGTTAAGGAATATAAAAATAAAGTGGTAGGTAACAATTTCAGTTTCATTTCTATCAAATATTTAAATATGCCTTATCTCTAGTTATTTCAACATATGGTTTTTAATTTTCTGTCGAATTATATATCCTTTTTTTTAAATTTAAATTTATTTTTTATTTTATTTTATCTTATTTAACTCTATATTATTTAATTTTTTATATTCTGAAGGAGCATTAGCTCGGTTCAGTTATACAAATAAATAAAAAATATTTTTTTTGGATTCACTTTTCATAGTGACCAATGATTCAACATTAGCAAAAGTCTAGATTACCGAGACAATAATTTTTGAATTTTAAATTTCTTTCTACTTATTTCTTTATCTTCTCTTTTTTATCTAGTCAGCAATTTGTATTTACTTGTTTATCTATGATGAGCAAGAGCTTCTTCAGATTAAAATAAAAAGTAAAGTAATAATATAATTACAGTACTGCTACGATTAGTTTTAGGTAAATTGATGTCAATTTACATAAAAATATTAATTTTACAGTAAAACTAAAAAGTGCCAAATTATCTTCATTTATGTGTTCATTTTGGAAACATAACATGAAAAATTATTTTTTTATAATTTATAAGAATTACTATATAATTTATAAGAATTAAATGTAATGAAAAAATTGATTTACGTTAATTAACGTAAATTTTTTATGGTAAAAAAAATTATGATAAAAAGTATTTTTAAGATTACTTTTCTTTATTTTAATATATACTTAAAAATATTAAAAAAATAATTTTAGTTTTACGGTAAAATTAGTAATTATCCGTAAATTTATCAAAAATTCATTTATTGTATTATTACTGTAAATGGAAGAGATGATTAAAACAGAGTTGTTTAAAAGTCCCAAAAAAAAGTCAAAATCATTAAAAAAAATCTAAGTCTTTGGTCGGAATTTTGAAAAAAAAAAGTCTGGACTTGAGACTTGTGACTTTAAAACAACTCTGAATTAAAATATAGAAGAAAATTACAATAGATGAATTAATGATTTTATTTTTTTTAATCAGTTTTTAAGGAGTAATTTAACTACTGTTGTTTAAGTTCTGAAACACAAAATGTAAGAACAAGTAAGTATGAATTTTTTAAATTAACTTTTCTTTATTTAAATTTATGCATTTTTTTTATTTTTAAATAAATTATGGTTTCAGTAAATTAAAGACTTTTTTATTGACAATTCTTACTTTATTTTTTTGAAGTGCTAATTTAATGATAGGTTTGGTTTTTTACTAAAATAATTTAGTTTATTTATGAAATAAATAAATTTTCGATTAAAAGCTAAAATAATTTTATTACGCTAATTTACTGGTAGCTCAGTAATTTTGAAAATTCACTTAAACATATACAATTTCAGAGCCAGTTTTAGACCTGAACATATAATTTTTTTTGTTCTCTGTCAAAATTGTCAAAGCCTTTCTTTTTTTCGTTCAAAAAAGATCCCTCAAATTTAGAAGGATTGTAAAGGATGCACTTTCACGGTCATTAGTCTGTCTCTTTTCAACTAAAACTTTTTATATGAGACATTGAGATTTAACTATTAAATAAACATTTTCCTTTTTGTACTTTTTGTACATTATCATAATTTTTATTTTTATTAGTTTTTTTTTGTGAGAAAGCTCTATTAGTTTTTAAGCTATTTTTAGCGTTTGACCAAGCTTAAATTTAAATCAATGTTAAGCGGAACAAATTTCTTCAAATAGGCTTTAAAGAGTTTCAAATTAATATTTTATTTTTTAAATCATTATAAGCTTAATTATGACTCTAAAGTGTATTTGCAAGACAGGTTTTTTACTTAAAATTTAGAAAAGGATTAAATGCAAAACAAAAAAGATGGGTCTTAAAATTGTCTTTTGCAAAAAACTTAGTTCCTTCAAAAAATATAAAAATCATTTTGTCTCTTTTTTCTCTTAAATAACAATTTAAGTTTATTGGAAGACTAATAAAGACTAAAATATCAAAATCCAAAAATAAAAACAAAAAGAGATCCTCGAATATCAATTTGAAATTCTTTAAAGCCCATTTGAAGAAATTTATTCCACTTTACATTGATTTTAATATAGCTTGGTCAAACGCTAAAAATAGCTTAAAAACAGAGTTGTTTTAAGTCCCAAAAAAATTCCGATTCCGGACTTTTTTTTTTCAAAGTCCAAGTCTAGACTTTTTATTTTAATTTGCTAGATCAGGCTTCATATCAAAAAATTTATAGATTTGCCATGTTTCAGAATTTACTTGCAATTTTAGCATAAATGTCTTCACAATATTCAAAATTTTAAAGCCTGGACTTGGATTTTTGAAAGAAAATTTAAAAAAAAAGTCGGGAATTGGACTTGAATTGAGAATTTTGAACAACTCTGCTTAAAAACTAATAGAGCTATCTTGAAAAAAAAAAAAAAAATATTTGATTAAAAATTTTTTAAAAGTTAATAAAATGAATTAATAAAACAATTTTTTTGTTTTAAAAATAGTTAAATTTTAATTAGGTTTATGTTTAACTTTCTTTCACCTTTTTTACCAATTTTTACTGGAGAAAAAATGTGAATTTACGAAAAATTACAGAATATACCTAAAATTTTTTTACGGAAAAATAACCTCTTTTTTTTGTACAAAATTAAAAAAATTCAAAAATTCTTCTAGAATTAAAAATAAGCGATAATTTTGGGCCTTTTTACGATTAGCATAAAAAGGGATTTCTAAATTTACGTAAAATTACTACTTCTACAACTACTAAAATTACCTTTATTACTACTTTTTTACGTAATTTTACGTAATATTCCGTAAAAATTACCAAAAACATCATGTCAAATCAGTACTGTGCCTCAACGCATCAAGCTATTGTGAATTTTGGTACAAAAAACACAACAAAATATAAAAAATGCCAAAGCTGAAGTTTTGACAGACCAAAAAATGTTCTGTAAATTGTAGCAGTTGAAACATCCTTTGTACCGGCAATATCCACAGTGTTTTTTATATTTTGTTTTGTGACATGTTTAATTTAAAAAAAAAAAAAATTAAAAAAGCCCACACATCAGCTGATTTAAAATTTGTATCACCTAAAAATTTTGTCGTAATTCAAGCTTACAATTTTTGTTCAAAAAGTTTTAAATTTCAATAAATATACGAGTATTTTTTTTTCTAAAAGCACTACTAATTAGTGCGAATGCATTTTTTTATTTTTAGATTCTAATTTAAATTGAGTGAATTAGCAAATTTTTATATAGGTAGTTAAGCTTTAGATTGTTGTTATTTATGGAAGTATCCGAGACTAGGACGCATTTACTGCGCCAAATATTTTTATCTTTGTGTGAGGCAAAACTATTTGATTCTAGCAAAAGTCATGTTGTTTTAAAAAATTTGTTTAAAATACTCTTGGACACAAAATAGACCATTGTATTGACCCATTTAATTCTAGCTTCGAAAACAAATAGAAACTATGGAACTTAGAAACTCACCGAAGACAAAATTTAATAGCAACAATATTTATTAATAATTTTCAAAATATTAAGTTATGCGAGCACTAAAAAAATGATTCACAAGACAATATTAAAAGCACAACTCTTTGCATATTTTCTCCATTCGTTTCTGAACCAGTTCTCTCTATAACATTTATTTACTAATTAATTAACTTATTCACATCAATCAGATTTGACTTCAGACATCAATTTTGATTAGGTTTTTGTTGACTTAGGGGCAATGCAAGCAATCAAATGCGTAGTGGTCGGCGACGGTGCCGTTGGAAAGACATGTCTGTTGATATCGTACACCACAAACTCCTTTCCAGGCGAATACATACCCACGGTGTTCGACAATTTTTCGGCCAATGTGATGGTGGACGGAAAGCCGGTGAACTTGGGCCTGTGGGACACGGCCGGCCAGGAGGACTATGACCGCCTGAGGCCTTTGTCGTATCCGCAGACCGACATTTTTCTCATTTGCTTTTCCATTGTCAGTCCGACTTCGTTCGAAAACGTGAGGGCAAAATGGTACCCGGAAGTGAGTCACCATTGTCCCACTACACCTATCATTTTGGTCGGCACCAAGCTCGATCTAAGGGATGACAAGGAAACGCTGGAGAGACTGCGCGAGAAAAAGCAGTCGCCCATCACTTTTCCACAGGGCCTGGCCATGATGAAAGAAATAAGTGCAATCAAGTATTTAGGTGAGTTTGGCATGTTTGTTGGCCGAATGATTAATTGATATTTATTTTTTGTCTGAAGAATGTTCGGCTTTGACTCAAAAGGGCCTGAAGACTGTGTTCGACGAGGCCATCCGCGCCGTCCTAGTACCGACCAAACAGCGTAAAAAGAAAAATTGTATTTTCTTGTAAATTTTGTGTGTACAATCATTTATTTGCCAAATTTAAAATCGAGACGAAACTAGATTTCTTTTAAACACGAACTTTATATATACTTTTATACACTTTTTTTTTTTTAATTAAAAAATATTAAAATTGATCTAATCATTTTCAATAAATGAATTTTTTCAAGAGAATACTTTATTTAATTTACCCTAAACTCGGAGATACAACTGCGAGGTTAAAAAACGAAAATTGAGTTTCAAATGGATCTTATTTTTCGAGCTATAATAATTTAATTGTTTGCTAAAAAAAAATAATGCTATAAGAATATTATTTTTATTTTATTATTTTCTGCTATAATTCTTTATTTTTCTAGTATAATAAAAATACAAATGATATAAAAATAAAAAAAATAAAAAAAAAACAAAGAAAAAAAGGTCAACTATTTTCTTTTTGGTCTTTTATGAGTATTAGACCCGGTTGATTGATCTTTTGGTTTATTTTTTGAGCCAGCTGGTCTTCCTCTTTTTTTTTGCAACTACAATAGGATCAATATTTTCTTCATTATCTGATACTGTTACAACAAAATCATGACGATCGCTTGAGCCAGTTTCATCATTATGTTGTGTTCTTGCTTCCAAAACATTTGTTGTAATTTCTTCCATTGATTCATCATCATTTTCATCATCATCATCGTCTAAATATATTTCAAAGGAATCGTCCTGGAATTTACATTTAATATAATTTACATATAATTACATATAATTTTATAGCATCGGTATTTTTATTTAATATCACAGGTATTATTTATTATATCAGATTGTGTCAATTTTATATCAATTTTATTTTTTAGTTTATATCATTTCTGTTAATTTTTATACCATTTTATTTTTTTTTATTATAGCAAAGAATTAAAATATTATAGCACGAAAAAATATAAGTCGTTTTAAATACAGTCATATAACATGTATTACGAATTTTTTTCAAAATTACAGTGCTGCTACGATACCTTCAATTCACAATATTTTACGTAAATTACGGTAAATTCACGATATTTTACCATATTTAACGTAAAATATAGTAATCTAAAAAACGGTATTTATTGTAAAATAACGATAATTATCGTACATTATCCATAATTATTGTAAATTTCAGTGAAAAAAAATTTCAAAATTTCTCAAAAAAAAAACGATTTTCATGAAAAAAAATTTTTTTTTTGAATTTTTGAAAAAATAAAAATAAAATAAATTAGACTTACATCAATACTTACATTTTTCAATCGTCAAAGTTTTTTGAAAACCATTTATTGCTAAATTCACTAAATTCTGATTGAATATTTTTTTAAATACAATTCTATGTTTTTTGATAATTTTTGTATTTAATATAAATTTAATATTAAATTTCAAAATTCCTCGAAAAAAAAATTTTTTTTTGAATTTCTGAAAAAGTAAAAAAAACAATATTTGATGGCAAATTGAAGTTTTAGATCAAGATCAAAATATAATTGTAATATCTTTTTTAATGATAAAGAAAAAATAAATTTTTTCAAAAGCAATTATTTGACATGTCATGTCAAGTTTATTTTCATATTTAAAATATTAAAATATCCCTTTTTATTGAAATTTAATAGGCTTTAATATTTTAATTGATTTTAATGAAAACCTACTTTTAAAGACAAAAAAATTAACTGTTTTAAAATTAAAAATTTATTAAATTAGAAAAATAAAATTATTTCAGTTTGAATGAATGGATATAAAAGTTATAAATTTGATTTGTGAATTAACTTAACCTGAATTTTTTAAATTATTGATTGTTTTTGTTAAATAAATTAGAGATCAATCATTTTGATGTTAATTTGACAATGAACAATTATTAGACATGTCTAGTAATACTTAGTATTTATTTCTTAAAAATTATCAAAATCATTAGATTAATTAAGTTTTAAAATTTTAAATGATCGTTTTGATCTGAAAATTTGATCTGAAACTTCAATTTGATTGAATTTTTTGACGAAAATTTTTTTAAAAAAAGGTGAAGAATGGTAAAAATTCAACAAAAAAGAAAAAATAGATTTTTTATTATTATATTCTATTTTTTTTTAACAAAATTAAGAAAACTAATATTTAATATGATTTACAAAAACGTTTTTTAGATTACTATATTTTACGTTAAGTATGGCAAAATATCGTGAATTTCCCATAATATACGTAAAATATTGTGAATTGAAGGTATTGTAGCAGCACTATAGTTCAAACTATTCATAGAAAAATAAAATAAATTAATTTCAACTCTCTTTCGATTGTCTTCTTAGTCATTATCCCAGGTTTCCTCCTCCTTTTTTTACCAATTCCGAATTGAATCCCTTAATTTTTTTTATTTGCAATAAAAAGCACAATTTTTGTTTTATAATAATTTAAAAACCGACACTTAGAACCTTTATTTTGGCTAATAGTTGTCGGAGTTGAATTCATATTGAAAAAATTTTTAAAAAAAAATCCATATTAATTTTGAAAAAAAAAATTGTAAAATTTTAGAACTAAATGACGCTTTTGAATTCGAAAATTCAAAATAAAGGTACGCATAAAATATACATTTTAGACTTTTTTTTTGAAGAAAAAAAATTATTTTTTAATTAGATTACAAAATAAAATTGAATTTTCGACCGTTCTTTAAGATATTTTTAAAAAAAATTTTAACACATGTTAAATGACTGCATTTAAACTGATTTTTTTTTATCCATGCAGCATAAAACCCGAGTTTACGGTAGTTGTTTTTCTAGCTAAAATTAAATTCATCTGTTCCATGCATTAGCTGTCCGATTTATGAAGAAGTTGTGTTCTTGCTAACAAGACGCCACGATCTCACGCCGTAGTTGACTTCTCTTCAATAAAAGAATGATTTCAATTCAGGATAATGTAAATAGGTGATAGCATAATATTTTATCATTTGGTACCATCGTTTTATGTTATCAAAGATGATAGCAAAAATTAACCTTTTGATAAGAAAAATTCAACTTTTTACTTATTTATTTAAAGTTTGTAACCGGTTTATAATAAAACAATGTTAAATCTTTAAAGGTTTCTTTCAGATTGTTTGAATCATTGTTTACTTCCTCAACCATATTAACCCTTCTTATATTACGATACTGTTTAGAGTTATTGTTATTGTTATTTAGCCTACATTGTGAAATTTTATGACCTGGTTTTTTGAATCCTAAACATATTAGATTTTTCTTCAGCTCATTCTGGCTTCTAAATTTTTCTTTCCCATTTTGGTCATATTTCTGAATTCTAAATTTTGATACGTATTCTTTTCCGTTTATGAAGGGTTTCATAAAAGAATCCTTATATTAATTAAAATTTTTTTTTCTTGAATAGTTGACAACCGTGGTTTTGCTAAAATTGTTCAATCATTTTTTAAAAATCTTGCATGTCGGATTGCATCATTTAGCGTTTCTACATTTTTACTCTCTAACTCGGCCCAAACTCTTGGGTCAAGGGCTTCAAGAAAGAACCAGACTAATTCGAACTCTATCTTACCTTTTTTTTTTTGCAATTGTCTGGAATTTCGTTATGTTGTCCTCAAAATTTGACGTTAATTTAATACTTTTTAGTTCAGATCTTAGCCCTCTCTGAACATAAGCTGGTTTCAGGGTTGCTAATAATTGATTTTTCCCACGTAACTGATTCATCTCTTTTTGGCATATTTCTAAGCATTTGTAAGGCGTTTCCTCTTATTAGTTTTGTCACGCAATCTATTACCGTACTTCTAATAATTCTTTGGGTCCTAGACTCAGTTTCTACTTTGTGTATCCATTCATCTTTTTTATCTCTATCGTTTCCATAAAATTTAGGTATATCGTCGACTTTAAAATCATAACTTTAAATTTTTTTCTTTTAATCAATCATCGACTTTTAAAATCAATCGAATTTAAGATAATTTATTTGTCTTTGTAAAAAAAGGGTTTTATTTGCAATATTTTAAAATTTCTGTTAGTGTTTAATTTTAAATTTCGAAATTTAAATTCAAAACTAACTTAACATTCATTCAGTTTTTTTGGAAAATCAATAGTAGTTAATAAAAAATTTTTTTTGTCTTTTTTTGAGCAAGTCCTGTAACCTTTTATTTTACATCATGTCCTAAATTTTTATTTTATCACTTCATTCCATTCAAAATAAATACGAATTTAAGATTTTGAACTAAACTTTTTTAACGAAACTTCACAATGCTAAAAATATTTGTCTTTGTAATAATTGATAATTTAGTATTGACGAAAAAACTAATTGACAATTCTCTAAATTAATTGACGGTTGGTTTTGTGAAATTCAGTACAAAATGATAAATAGAACAGAAAAAAATGTAAAAAAATTGAATAACTTTTTTTCTTAAGATTTAAACTTGATTCTGTAAATGCAAAATAGTGCAACATTCAAAGTTGAAATTTTTTTGAAATGCAGATTTCAGCACAAATTAAATTTCAATATAATCGAGTGTAGTGCATTTGCAGAAATTTTTCACATCATTAGTAGACTTTTACAGTAAATGCAACTTTGAATATTGCACCATTCCTCATTCACAGAATTAATTTTAAATTTTTAGAAAAAAAGTTATTTTTTTTTTTCACTTTGTTCTGTTCTTTTTAACTGAAATTCACAAAACATTGACGGTTTCTCTCCCTGCCTATTTTTAAAGATCATTATACACATATAAATTTTAATAATCAATTTAATTTTATATAGAAATTCTTTTTATTACAAAATTTATATATTTTATATTTTCTTTTTAATTCTTTTATTCCATTATATTCAGAATTGTTTAAAAGTCTTAAGTTACAAGTCAAGGCCAAGTCCCGACTTTATTTTTTTAATTTTCTTTCGAAAATCCAAGTACAGGCTTTAAAATTTTGAATACTGAAGAAGAATTCTGAAGACTTTGATGCTAAAATTGCAAGAAAATTCTGATACATGGCAAAACTATTGCATTAGACAACCCAAAAGTATATAAATTTTTTAAAATGAAGCCTGATCTAGCAAATAAAAAAAATAAGTCCGGACTAGTACTTTTTTTTGGGACTTATAAACAACTCTGGTCGTCACACAAAAAAACAAGAGTGACGACTTCTTCACCTATACAGAGGCACGCAACCTAACACTGTGTATGAAGGAAGATACTCGGAGGAGGGACTCGAAGTGAAATTTTAGCCTCAAAAAACATAAATAGACGTCAAATCTGTCTGACAGTCAGGAAGCATGTTTATTAAATCATTGTTTTTGATTGTTCTATTGGTACCATTTAAACATTTATTTAATGTTTCAGCTACATTATTTATTTTGAAAAAAAATATTAAAAAATTTTGATTAATTATTTTTTAATTGAATTTTAAACAATTTGACTAAAAAGTAAATAAAATATTTTTCTACTGCGAAAAAGAATATTGCCAAATTGAAGATATAGATGAAATTTTAATTTTCATTAACATTGTCATTTTTAGTCTTTAAAATCTTATAATAAATTTAAAGTTTAAAGAAAAATGGAACGAAATATTTACCAATAAGTTTATTAATTTTAATCAAATTGTATGTTAATTATAACAACCAAATATAAAATTACATAAGTAACAGTATTTGAGTAATTTTTTAGATAGCGTTTATTTTCAATCATTTATCGTTAAATAGTCAAAAATAATCTTACAAAAAAGTGGAAGTGGATTTTGAAATTTTATTTTATTTTAATACAAGTAAAATATAAGGATTAAGAAATAAAGATTAATTTATTAGAAAAACAATTAACTTAATGCCATTTCTTTAATTCTGGTAAAAATGATTTTTAAAGACATTTTAAATGAAAATAATCATTACAACAATTACAAAAAATAAACTTCGATTCACATATAATGGAGCATAATTTGCATGAATTAGACTTCCTTGTGATCTTAATGTTTCAAAATTATTTTGCAAAATTAGAAGAGCGTAATTAGTAAAATTACTTGAAACCAGAAAAGATAGTTCACCATCAGAATTTACAAAAGATGAAGTCTTATGGTTTATATTTGATAAAAGAACTTAAATATGCTTTTAATCAATTAATCTCTTTTTTTTTTTTTTTTTTTTTTAAATAGTTTTGGGAAAACCCAGGGTTCGTTCGAATGGCAATAGCCTTCGTTTAAACCCTCCTGCTTGGGAGCTTTTTACAAAATTAAATAAATTAAATTAATAAATAAAATAAATAAAAAATTTTTGTGTAAATAAATAAAATTTAGATTGAGTTTGTGTGAATTTCGTGATACAGGTCAAATGGCGTTTTAAAACGTTTGGGTTGAATGAATTGAGTATTAACAAATTGCCTAATTTCTTCCGCTATTAGTTCTTGCTTTGACTTGCTTGTTAAAAATAATATAATATAATATGATATAATATAATATAATGTAATCTCTCTCTTTTGTTACAAATGCATCTGTCGATGTTTTATACTCTTCAAGGAGAAATTTTTGAATTCAGATGCATCACTTGACTTAAAAGTTCCCAATAAAGAGTTGTTCCAAATAAAAGAAAAAAAATGTCAATTTTTGGCTAATAATTTTTTTTGTAAAGATATGAAAAAAAAAAATCGTTTATTTTCGGGTAAATTGTGATTGAAAAAATAAGATATTTACCCACAAATTGTGTG
Source organism: Brachionus plicatilis (assembly GCA_010279815.1). Lineage (NCBI taxonomy): Eukaryota > Metazoa > Rotifera > Eurotatoria > Ploima > Brachionidae > Brachionus > Brachionus plicatilis. The sequence continues at coordinate 900,455 of QEOQ01000688.1, read as the reverse complement.
TTAAATCCAGTCAAATCAAAATATAATTAAGACAAAAAAAGGATTCTCAAAATATTGATATTTTATTTGATCATTATTTTTTGCTGTGTTAATTTCAGTAAATTTATTTTTTGGGAAATCTAGTGAAATATTTTTTGTTTCATTGTATTTCATCATGTAAGTTTAAAAAGCTCTATTTTGTCAGTTTTAGTTATTAAAAAAGAATTTTATTTTTTGTAATATTTGAAAGGTTTGTATCAAAATACACGACACCATATATTACGAATTATTTTTTAGAGACCTGTTCTTATAATGTGTTTTTGTTTTATGTTGTTATTTTTAATTTTTACTTCTAGTTCTTCTTTTGGCAAACCGAATTTTTAATCTTGTTTTGTAAAATTAGTTTGACATCCTTCAAATGAAGTGGCAAATTCAATTCCATTAATGTTTGGCTGAGTTCGTGGCCCTGTATTATCATATTCGTAAATTATCTCACCCAATTCAAACGATTTAACATTAGATAGTCCAATTTTCTCTTTTAGATATTCTAGTGCTTTTGCGGTAATGCATGCTCTCACTCCTGAATCATTATATTTAAAACCTACATATATGAATTCAAATCCATTTTTTGTCTTAAAATTAGATGTTTCTCTTATGTCAATTATTGCTTTTTGTTCTCCAGTTTGATTTGTTAACAGTTCAGTTATTTTCATATTATCATCGGTTAATTGTTTATTATACAAAGGTGTTTTTCCGAAAGCAAAAATTATTTTATTTTGCTTATCATCTTTAGGTTTAACAATTAAGAATTCTATTATCATTTGTGTTTTTGAATTATCATTTCTATTCCAATTTTGTTCAATGTAATCGTTTGCCTTTTTTTTTCTATTTTCTCTCGTTTCTGGTTGCATAGCCTTATCAATATATTTTTCAAATATCTTAACCAAATCTTTAGTGTCTTGTTTAATATTTTTTTCAATTTGATATTTTTTTATATAATTGCCTGCAAAAAATGCTTGACCAAGTGGTAAGCTATTCTGGTTTCGTTTGTTTCCACTTACAATGGAAGTTCCTTCATGTTCACGTTGAACAAATAATTGCCATGCATATTCTGAGTTCTTTGCATACTCTTGCATGTTCTGTAGCATTTTATCAACTTCTATATCAATGTTATCTCTTGTCTGCTTATCGGAATCGCCAAACGACATGTTCTTTTTTTTCATTAAATCATTCATTTTCATGGCATAGAAAAATGCATGAGGACCGCATTTTTTTTCAGGACTTTCTAAATCACTAATCAAAACATACTTATCATCGCATTTGATCATAGGCTCAAAGTGTCCATTTTTCAAGCTTATATAAATTTCGCCTTCATTCTGACCTTCATTAGATCCAATTGTCACTTGCTGATTGTTAGTTATAACTCCTATTTTAACATTAAATTGCTGTGCCAATATATCCAATTCATATTCAGTGAAACGTTTTTCAGCTGTAATTGAATTAATGTAATTTAGAAAATTTGGTTTTGACAAAGTCATGCCTTTTTGTGTGGTGAAAAATCTAATTCCTTGTTCACTAATTTGATCACGAATAAATTGGCAATCTTCTTCATTAGATAAATCAAGCACTTTAATTTCACCTTTGATCATTAAATTTACTTGGCCACATTTTACTTTTTCCAAATTATCATATATTGGAGTGTCAATTGGCAAACTATTGGGCTCATTAATTAGAAAATCTCTTGCCGATTCCACTTTAATGTCAATTTCTTGAGAATTATTTTTATTTCTAGTCTGATATTCACCATAGACCACAGATATTTTTTTTATATTTTCCAAATCTTGTCCGAAACGATCATCTAGCTTTTTGTACAAAGATCCCAGAGAAAAACTAATAAGTGATGTAAATGCTGGTTTGACAATACTTTCTTCGATTTTTTTGCTAATTGTGTCCAAAATGCTCTGATTTACATTCTCAATATATTTTTCTATTTCCTGTGATTCTTCTGGGTTCAACTTTGGCTTTGTCTCAGACTCATTTTCCATCTCAGTCTCTTCTTCCGGCTCTTCTTCTTTGTCTTTAATTAACTTAAGCGCATTATTCACCGATCTAGTCTCTATCAAAACAGTGTGCTGACTCTCATAAGCCTCACTTGTTTGCTCAGTACTGGCATTCTCTACTCTAGTTTGAGACTCATTGCTATTCCTTTTAGCACTATTATTTATATTATTTATTTTTTTTGATATTTTTTCATTAGTCAAGTTGGCTATATCTCGCCCGGTGCAAATAATATCGTAAACAATCTTAACAGATTTGATAAATTTCATCGCTTTGTCAATAATGAAAGCAATTTTGTTCAGAAAATTTGTCCAACTATTTCCCGATTGATTTTGGTTATTTTCATTTAGATCAGAGAATTGAACCTCTTTGGACGCTTGGTACAACCCAAATTGACTTGAAAACGGACCAGCCACTTGTGCAATAATATTTCCTATTCCATTGTTCAATTTTTCACTGTACTGTTGAATCGACTCTCTTAGTTTTTCATCCAAAATTTGTTTTGTGCTTTGTCGGTAGGATCTTTTTTTCACAATGTCCAACAATTTTTTTACGCTAGATCCTAATTTTTCTATTTTTAAGTTGTATGATTGGTCATGTCTAATCAATGAGATTATTTTTTTAGGAAATTGTCTGAGCATTTGTTTAATAAATTCCGATGTCATTGAAGAAAGAATATTGACCGCCACGCCTTTAAAATAGATCATGAAATTTTTGTTAATTTCAAGCATAACCTTTTTAGCGATAGCTCCCGAAATAAAATACGAGTTCTTTTTAGTGACAAACTGAGAGCCCAAGCGAACTGCTTGCTCTTGAATCGTTTTACCACTTACATTAGAGACCGAACTGGCTCTCGACAAATATCCGCCAATTCCCACACAAACGCATGTGATCAGCATACTAATTGCTTTATGCTTTAAATAAGTGGTGGTGGTTATGTTGGCGGCGTTGTTCAGTGCGAACATGATGTCACCACAGCCTTCCGATATCAAACCAGAGCCAATGTGAAAAGAGAATGGACCGAGAATGGGATATGCAGTTAGCAAACAGCCTGCACTTATTTGCACAACACCTAGAGCCATTATACATGTTGCTTTCCAAGACCAAGGACTGTTGTATTTACTAAAAGAAATGACAAGATCCTTGCCGTCTTGAATAAATTCTTGAGCCTCTCTAGGCAGATTTGTTTCCTTTAAAATAGAGTTCAATAGATTACAAGTTATGTAGCATTTTTCATTTAGTCTTAATTCTCCAATTGTGTCCATTAGACTTGATACAATTAAATTGCTCATTTCTTCAATATCGTTTGAACGAGTTTTTTTTCTGATATTTTCTAATATTTTTTTTTCATTGTATCTTAGTAGTTTTTTTTTACTAAAATTTAAAATTTTGTCCTCAATAGTCGATTTTAAATCTTTTAAGTCTGCTTCGGTTAAATATTGACCATTTTCTATATACTTGTCTATTAGTTCAGAAACGTGTTTTTGGGCATAATATTTTATTTTGTCTCTCAGCTCTTTGGCCATTTTCTCAGGACTCAGTTGATATTTGAAACTAAAACTTTTATCTTTGACTACTTTTTCGCCAATGAAATATTCAATCAAAGAATTAAGAGGAATTAGACTTATATTTTGTTTGTTAAAATATTCTAAATTAGCCAACTCCAAAACTATATTATTCACTTCAATTATTTCATTTTCATCCAAGTGGCTGCTAGTTAAATTAATGTCCAACCATTCATCTAAACTGCTAAAAACCTTCTTGAGTGTGAGTAAAATTTTTATGAATCCATATGAGTATTCATCTGAATTTTGACCGAAAATTTCTTCCTCAAACTCTTCTCTGCTTATTTTTTTTTGAGTATTTCTAAGTTTTTTTTCAAAAAAATCAATTATCTCTTCTTTTTTTTCAGATAATCTTGTAAAATCACTTAAATCAACACACTCAATGTGTTGTCTAATATTATCAAAAGTGATGTTTTGTCTAAAACACAACGAATTCTTGAATTCTTTTATTAAATGTTGAATTTCATTGGGAAATTTGAATTTTTCTTCAAGAACTAAAATATTTTTCTTAAACAAATGATTAGTAATTTCAACAACATCTAAATAAGCTAGTTGTTTTTGATTTTGAGTTTTATCCTCCATCAATTTTTCTTTTATTAAATTAACTAAATTTGAATATTCAACACACTGATTTGACTCAAATAATTTGGGTAAAACATTCCTAATAGAATTTGCCCAGTCGCCAAACATATCATTTTGCCAAACATTTTCATTGGTCGAATATTTGGCAAATTCTTGGTGCAATAAGACACATTTTACATTTTGAAGACAAAATTTTTGGCAAATTATATCAAAAACTTTGTCAAAACTAAGACATTCTTTACTTAAATTATTCACCACATTCTCGCGTTCATTTGTTGTTTGGCCATGAATATTTTCCAATTGTTTTAGTAGTCTTTCTTTTAGGTAAAAAAATTGTGACGGTAATTTGACATGTCTAAAACCAGACGGGTCAATTAGATCCCTCATATAAATCTCTTTGCTATAATCAACTAAATTTGATTTTAATTTTTGTTCAAGACAAGAGTCTATTTGATTCAAAACAAAGCATTCAGGTGTTTTTTCTGCTTTTTGCACCAATTGTTCTCCAATAATGTCCATTACCATTTTTTCTCTATTTTTAAAATTAATGTGACATTTGAGAATACATTTTTTGCTAAATCTAACTTTTTTAATCAATTTATTCGACTGACAATCATCAATGATAGCTTCAAAGAGACTTTTTTTGATTTCACATGCTTTTTTTTCATCATCATCACTGAGCCTATTGAATAATTTCGTACTATTCAAGCAGTTTGACAATTTAAGGCAATCAATGGGACTCTTTAAGGCACATTGAGCAGCATTCAAATGAATCTGCAGCACTGATATCTCATTAGCATTGCTTTTGGAAAAATGATCAGCTTTTGACCCAACGCCATATTTGATTTTTTCTTGTCCGATTTTGCACAACACTTGACTTCTCATTTGAATGCGTTGTATTTCTTTTTGAAACAATTCAATGGACATTTTTAGAAGCTGAATTCCATCTTTTTTATTTTTTTCAGAAATAATTTTAAAACCACCATTAAAATTTTGTCCAAGTTGATCTACCAGTTCAGTGCCAATATTGTTCACCGGCCTAAACAAAGCTATCGCTTTGTATAAGTAGGCAAAGGCGCACATTTCAATACAATTATTGTCGATAATAGCATCACAGTTTTTAATTGCCTGATCAAATTTTTCACTCAATATGTTATATTTGGCTAGTTTGATTAATTCGCTAGGTTCATCAATGAGACCTTGTATACCATTTATATCGCGGTGGAATTCTTTGACAATTTTAGCAGCAAAATTATCAAAGCAATTAAATATTTCCTCTTCATTCTCATTTGATCTATAAACATTGTTGATTAACGAACTCATTTTTTCAAGCCAAAATGCCCATTTGTTGTGCAAAGATTTAATCATTAGCTCATTGAACTTACTGTCTTGAAATTTTGTGTAAATGTATTCCTTGATTCTATCCTGAAGCATTTCAAACTTTTCAAACAACTTCTTTTCGATGATCACTCTGGGTATCATTTTAATTCGAATTTCCATCAATCGCTCTTCTTCATCTGCATCTCTTTCTTGCTTCAACAAGTCAACAGTCAATTCATGATTAGAAAACAGACGTTTATCATAGACAATTAAATTTCCACTGCCAGGTTGACCCTTACGACCACTGCGACCAAATGCTTGCAACTCAACTCGTTCATTATCGGGCACATAGCTGAGAATAACATGCAATCCGCCATTTTTAAGCAGTAAATCACTTAATTTAAAGTCGGTGCCACGACCTGCCACATTAGTTGCTACAACAACATCGCCTGGTCTCAATTGGCGTATTTCAGTGGCGGCGCGCTTCGACAGTCCATCAACTTTTCTCAAACCGTCCAATTTACCATTAAAGTCAAAAAGATGTTTGTGATTGACCAAAAGATTTCGCACAACATCGTTCACATCTTTTTTATTCTTGCAAATAACCAAAACTGCTCTACCTCCACTATTTCGGCTCATATCTTCGCCCAATACATCTCTCAAACTCTCAATGCACATATCATGATCATCTTTTAATTTTATTAAATTGTTCAATTCTGTTTGTAACCCTTGGCATTTTTCCTCTTTTTCTCGCTGACTTAATTGACTTTCGTCAATTTCTGCTAGTTTGGCTTCATTAAGCATAATTGTTAAATTTTCAATATTGTGATCCAAAAGTGCTTTTTCGTCAAGTACGGACTGCAGCATACTTTTGCTGTCATCAATTTCTTTTTTTTCAATTATCCTATTATTGGCCAAATATGAATCAACTGATTGTTTAATTTGAGCAAGCCAAGCCGATCTAGTGGCAAGCACAAAATCGTTATGTCTTACATTGAGTTCTCTTTTAAATCTGGGCAAATGAAAAAAGTCTAGGCCATAGGCATTTGAAAGCAAATCTCTTTCTTGACTGGCGCCCAAAGTTCCAGTCATACCAAATATATTGTCATTGTACTGTTTGAAAAAAATATAATTAGACATAAAAATTGACTTGAGACTTTCTTCACTCAGTTTATTGTAGTGTTTGAGCTGAATAAATTGTTGCAAGCCATCACTCCATTGTGTGTTTAATTGTTCAATGCCTGTTTGCAGGTCATTAATGACAGCTTGTCCACTCTGACGACCTTTACTAATTATACTGTACTGGTCTCCTTCTTGTATGGTTGTTTTTGCTAAATAGGCATTTTCAATCCAGATTTTAATTTTACGTTCAATCATTTCTTGTAAACTAGCCGGATAGACTATTTGGGACTCTTTTATTTTAAGTTCAATAAAGGACTTTATTTTTTCCACATTCTTAACTGTGTACTCGGCAGTGTCGAACATGTTCACTGCCTGCCAAATGTACACATACACATCTTTCAAATACTTTAAATCAGCGATTTGATGAGATATATACAATGTATTGCACATGTTGTCAATGCACATACTATCCACTTCGTCAACAATTAAACAAGTAGCCAATTCTTTGCGAATAGGCTTTGCGTAATATTTTGTAAGAAGCACATCACGTTGAAAATTTCCAATGACACCATAAATAACCTGATTATTTTGGTAGCGATTTTGGCGCACATGCTCATATTGGCTGGCATCCAAATCGCAGTTGTTGCTCACATTTAAATTGAACAATTTGAAAAAATGTTCACTCTCAATGGCATCTCGTTCGGCCAACAATTCTGAACTAGTTAGAATGTCTACAGTGCCTCCACGGACCAACAAATGAGCTATCGCTGTTACAATTGTTATAACTGACTTGCCTTCACCAGTTGATATATTAGCCAATCGGCCACGTTTCTTGAGCATAGCATCAATGAACAATATTAGAGCTATTAGCTGTGTTGAACGTAGCTCGTATCCAAATGTTAACTTTGAGCCACGTGACAGAACACAACAAAGTTCAACTACTTCATTACATAGTATACTATCTACATTGACTTTTGACAATAATTTGTATGTATTGGTCCATTTTTTAACATCCAATTCATCATATTCAACTATAGACTTTTCAATATCAATATCAATTACTGATTTAAGTTTTTTTTTCTCTTCAATTTCATACAAACACTGTTCCAACAAACACTGATTGCTCTCTCGATTGACACAAATCAAATCACGGACATTATAGTTGGCTTCGTTTGGTGCTTCTTTTTGACGCATTAATTCAATCAATTCCTGTACACTCATTTCTTTTTTTTTCTCATTTTGATCATGCTCTGAAATTTTTTTAATCCAATCGCTAGACGTAGTGTCTTTCATTAATTTGACAATTTTAAAATTCAAGTCCCATTCATTTTTTTTAAATTTTTCAATTATAGTGGACAAAGTGAATTGATCCAATGGAACACTCTTCAAAACAGTCATTAATTCAGTGACCAAATTTTTGCCTCGCACATCTTCCAAACAGACTATATCCTTGGCCAGCTTATCACACTCGGGCCTATTCAGTTCTTTTTTTATCAATTCTATTTTAATCAAATTATTCCATTTTAGAATGGCAAGCTTTTCTAGTCTGTTCAAAAAAGATTGTCCACCTGATTGATTAATACCTAAACAAAAACCATTGTGTAGCATATTCTTAATTGCTTCAATTTCACTTATTTGTAGTTTTGTTTTTTTGTTTACTTCATTGAGGAGTTTAGAAGCAAGCCATTCTAAATAATAATCATTATCACTGTCTCCTTTTAGAAAATTTGATTCTAGACAGTCACATATTGCAGCTAGATCAAGTTCAAAATTTGTGGATGAATGCGACAATATTGTGGAAAATAAGTTTTTAACTGATTCAAGTAAAAAATAGCTAATCAAATATTTGGACTCACAATTGTTCAAAAGCTCATTGAACTGTTTTTCTATGGGGTAAAAGTATGGAGAAAAAGACAATAATTTTGTCGTTACACTTAAATCTTTGTTTGAGCGTGCCAATCCGTCAATAAACTCAATCCAAATCTGTTTGTCTACAAATATCTCTTTGCTTAGTATTAAATTTATTTTGAAATTTTTAATTGAGTTAAGAACTGGATAATTTATTTTTTTTGATTTGAAAAAATTGAAGTCTAGATCGCATTGAGTAAAATAAGAACAATCTACTAGCTGCTTCAGTTTGCTCTCCAAACTATGACTATCTTCTTCTAAATTTTGAATTTCATCTAAAAGCACATTTTGTTCATTGACTAAAATTTTATTGCTCATTAGCGAAATAAACATGCCTTCCATTACTTCAATCCAAATGTAATCAAAATGTTTCTCTAATACATCTTTGACAACCAAATTAGGGTCCATATACTTTAGAAATGTTAGTTCGTGCGTGGATAGAATGTCACATAAATAGTTTTTAATAGAAGATAAATTTTGAATTGAATTATTTTTTTCTATGTGTTCATCACATTCAAAATAAAATTTAACCAACCCAATTTTTTCACTCTCTCCAAACGATTTCAAAATACGCTTCATAAACAAATTGAGTTTTTTGTTTTTAAAATTTGTATGTTTATGATAGAAAGTTAGTAGAATAAAACAAATTCGAGCGCTAAACTCACCTGGATTGTTGGCCAATTTAAGAAGAGTATTTTTTATCTTATCTCTATCAAGTGCTTTGGATGACAATAGAGGTAAAATAAAATCAAGTTGAGAGAAGTATTTTGTAATGTTTGAATTGTCTAATGCCACTATCACACTATCAATGTATTTAGCCTTTTCTGATGAATTTATGGAAAAAACTTTTAACATCAAATCAATAAAACAACAGTCTGTTTGAACAATTTGATCAAAATTTGTGTCCAACAAAGTTTCCAAATAATTGGTCAAAAAATGAAACGAATAAAAGCTTAGTCTCAAGTCTTTTAATTGTTTTAGACATTTAATTCCATTTAATAATTGCTGATTACATGCTGGGCTAAATTTGCCAGCATTGCTCATTTCTTCGAGCATTAATGCTAAGCATGCATGAGCCAAACTTGTCTCAGAATAGAAAATTGGTTCATCTAACAAATACAATGTTCTGATTTGAATCTCATCGATAATTAGTTTAGAATCATTCGAAGTTATTATGTGTTCTGCACGAGTTCTTTGCTCCATTAAATCTGTTTTTTTAAAAGCGTCAGCTATCAATTTTTCTATTTTGTCCACTAGTTTGTCAATGAGTTCGACAGCATCGCTTTTTTTCAGTGTGTGCACATTTGCTGCAAAAGTCTTCATGTCAGATTCAATAGCTGCTATAAAAGAAATTTTTGACACATTCAAATTTTGATCATTAAAAATAATTAAATTTAAATCTTTGAAAAATTTTTCAACTTTTTCAAATATAAAATAAATTTTTTCTGTCAATAAAATAATATCACTATCACATTCCACTTGTTCATAATTTTGATAATCGTTTATTTTAAAGCAGGTCTTGATCATCAACTGGTTCAATTGTTCAATAGAGGAAATATTTCCCACTGTTTGCTGATCTAAAGATTCAAGTAATTCTATCCGCAATGCTTCAATTTTTTCTTGTTGATGAAAGGAACTGAAATAAAAAGAGCCCAGCAAATCGATGGCTAATTGTAAGTACTCAGCCTGGTGTTCCTCGTTTGTCGATTGAATTATTTTATTTAAAATGTTGTTTGAATTAGTGAAAAGAATGTCGAATAAATCGTCAATACATGCACAATGTCCATAATTTTCTTTGAATAAACTGCTCATCTTTGGATCAAATAAAGTGGTCAAATCCTTGAAATTATTTAAATTTGCTAAATCTATTAGTTTTTTTTCTATATCGCTATAGGTTTGCATAGTTTCAATTTTTTTTCTCAGTTTTTCAAAAAATACAATCTTTTCTTGGGTACTTAGTTGACCCTCAACAGCCAGACATCTATTCAGCAAACTGTTTAGAAAATTAATTCGATTTGATAAATTTTGATTTTTATTAACTTTCGATATTGATTGTTCGCAAATTAAAGTTTTTATTTTATTTAATTGAGCTTTTTTACTGTTCATATTTTCGACTATGTTTTCTTTTAATTTGTTGATTTTTACCAGGCAGTTGTCTTCAATGATATAATAAATGTTGGCAAAAAAGCTTACAATTTCTTCACTTTCATGCTGATGGATTTTATTCAAAACATTATCTTCCAAGTCTTTTAGACTTAATTCTGGTTCAAAGTGAAATTTTAGCTGCAAAAAACATAAATAGACATCAAATTTTGCCTGACAGTCAGGAAGCATGTTTATTAAATCATTGTTTTTAATTGTTCTATTGGGACCACTCAGACATATAGTCAATGTTTCAGCTACATCATTTGTCTTGAATAAAATTATTAAAAAGCTATTTTATTTAATTATTTAAATTTTGAACAATTTGACAAAAAAAATTTTTTTCTACTTTGAAAAAGAACATTGGCAAATTGAAGAAAAAGACGAAATTTTATAATAATTATCATGGTCATTGCCTTTAAAAAAAAAATAAAAATATTTTTGTTAATAAAAATTTTTGTTAAAAGACAAATTTTACCATACCTCTTAAGTCTTGTTTATCTTATATATCTTATAATAAATTAGCAAAACCAGTAGATTTGCAAAATTTCTGAACAATCAGTAAATAAGCGAAGTAAAAATACTTTGCAATTTACTGAAAATTTATTTATTCAAGTAAATTACTAGTGTTGTAAATCAAATTGGTGATTTTAACAAATTATTTGATTTATTTCGATTTAAATTTAACATAAAATAAAATTTGAATTCAAATTTAAACTAAAAAAAATTTGGATTAAAATTTAAACTCAAAAAATATTTAAATTCCAAGATAAACTTAAATAATTCTAAATTCTATTTAAATTATGTTTTAATTAAAGTTACTTAAACAATTTGACTAATTTAAATTTTCGGATATAACTAAAACCTACTAAAATTTTATGCTTATATCCCAATTCCATAGCATGCTCTTTTTTCAAATGACCAAGCATATTGCTTGAGTAATTTGTATAACTATATTCAACAGTGTAATATCAGCATTTTTATTTACTAAAATTTTCTAACTTTAATTGAATTATTGTGGAAAGAGATCTTTTAATGTATTGCTTTTTGTTTATCGATCGAGTAGTAAAAGGTGCTTGTAAAAATTTTTAGTTTGACTCATTTTTAAGAATATAAATTAGTTTTTAATAAAATAAAAATAATATTTATATATTGTTTTAGAAAGACCTTGAACAATAAAAATAATAATTGGAAAAAGAAAAAAAATGGAAAAACTTTATTTTTAGAATTTATTTGTTAATTACATTTTAGAATTAATACACTTACTATAAAAAACACCAAAATAAATTTTCGTTTTGATTTTCAAATATAAACATAACTTTATTAGATATTTTAGTTTCCATTTTTTTTTAATTTTTGTAAAAATAAAAAATTTTGATATTATCCAGAGTCAAATTTTACTAGTTTATTTATAAACAAATTTAAAAATTATATGTTTAATAATTACCTCAACAATTTTACACCAAAATCCCATGGGGTTGTTTTCAAAGATTTACGGCATCAAAGAAATTTTACATTCTAAAATGACAATAATTTGGTTAAAAATTATTATTTTTTACTGAAAGATTCTATTTATCATTTAATAGAAAAAAATTTCCTTTAAAGTCAGATAAAATAACTTCTCAGCCTCAGAGTTATATTAAATAACTTTTTATTCAAGGTGAAATTAGAAAAATAAAGAATTCTCCCAAATCTATTTAAAATTCTCAACAAACGACTTTTTTGATATTTAATTTTAAAAATTACTAAGTACAAGGGATACTTTGTAGACTTACAAAGTTTTTGAAGAGAAAAAATTCTATTGATACCAACTTTGAAGTTCAATTAAAGTTGTATATATTTAATTAAATCTATACAAAAAAATTGTTTCGATTGTAATTTTTTCTTTATTGATTTTTTTTTCTTTGGATTATATTATATTATTAGTTATGTTGCTCATTTCACGAATTGTGTCAGTCGCCGTAAATTAAGATTTTTGAAAAAAATCTAAGGGTTGCAGAATTTTCAAAATGTGAAATTTAAATTCAGTCACATAATATATCTTATCTTAAAACTTTCAAAATAGGATACTCTGCAAAACAGTGCAAAGAAATTGGTGTATATTGATGTTAATTTATTGATACTTAACTGGTTTAATTTGCTTTTAAAAAAATATTAATAGGATATAGAAAATTTTTTTTAAGTAAGATAAACAGTACTGCTACGGTAAGTGTCTTTTTGGTAATTTTAGGTAAATTGACGAAAATTGACGTGAAATTACCAGAGTTGTTTAAAAGTCCCAAAAAAAAGTCCATATCATTAGTCCGAGTCCGGACTTTGACTTGACTTGAGACTTGTGACTATTAAACAACTCTGGAAATTACGTAAAAATACTTATTTTACCATAAAACTAAAAAAGAGCCAACATTTTTTCAATGCGTTAACTTTAAAATTAAAATAATTTCAAATCGCAAATTGTTCACAATCAAAAATGATTATGTTTTTTATTAAAATATTTACCATTTTTTTTTCAGATTTAGTTAAATCAATTTCCGATGAAAAATTGTTTATTTCATAATAGAATTGGTTCAAACATTCTTTTATTTTTACCATCATTCTAAAAAGATCTTTTAATTGGGACATATTGATCTTTGATTGTTTTAATAAATTTTTAAATAATTTCTGAATCAACTTAAAAATCTGTTCACTATTTTCATTTGATCGTTTATTGCTTATTTTTTGACATTTTTCAATCAAGATACCACAAACTTCGTTGAACGCTGAGTGAATTTTTTTCTCAAATTTGTCAATATGTTCTGATTGTTTAGATTTTTTATCTGATTCTATAAAAATTTCATATAAACAGAAAATGCAATCAATTTTATCTTGGTAAAAAAGTTGGTCAATATCAAGCAGTTTAGCCAAATCAAAAAATAATTCAATTATTTGGCTTTGATTTGGTTTGGAACAATAATTTATGCAATCTATAACAAAACCCACTTGTTGATCATATTTATTATGGAATTTAATTTTTAAACTTGAGTCAATCTCTTCTAATAAGTGATCTTTTTTTAATTGATTTTTATCGACTAATTTAATTATAAAAGATACAAACGCATTCACATTGTCCAAATTTTTCAATATTACTTCAATTCGGTTTTTTTTTTTCAAATTTTTATCGATCGATTCTACATGTTGCTTTATTGATCTTATTAATAAATTTTCAGAATCTATTTTTTCAATTTTTTTAAAAATAGACTCAAATATTTTTTTTGTTTTATCTTTTTTGTCTTTACTTGACAATGAAAATAAACTGTATTGAATATTGGCTAAATCGAATATTAAAGATTCAATTATTTCAAAACTATCCATATTTTCATCAATATTCGGACAAATGCTCTTTAATAATTTAATTTCACTGCGTGATAAATTTTGATAGCTAATAGATGAATTGGCATAATTCAGTACCAATGTTACATTTTTTTCGAATTCATGTTCTCCTTCAGACATGGCTTCGTTTGAATAGTTAACTAATAATTTGTTAACTTGTTCATAAAAAGGAACTAAATCATTTATTTTTTGGACAAATGATCCAGGAACATTTTTAAGTCTGTTTTTAACACACTCATAAAATATTCTATTAAATTCAAAGCTATTTACTTTATTGACTAGCTCATTTTCCGCTTTTTTGGCCAAAATTTTTCCTAATCTAACCAGAAACAGTTCCATAGAGCTATTTAGACCATATTTAATTGTGGTGAGTTTTTTTAAAAGGGAAATTATTTCCATAAAGCTTAAATGTTCATAATTAATTAGAAATATCAATTCGATTAATATTTTAAGTCTTTCATTAGAATTTCTTTCTAGACAATATTGAATAACGTTTTGTGTCACATTAATCAAAGTTGTTTTTTGTTCTGAATTTAGTAAATATTTGTACTTGATTACAAAACTGTTTAAGCTAAGACCATAATATTCTCTATTCTCATTCGATTCAAATTCTTCGATTAGTATACATTTGTCATTTGAATTTTCAATTTTTGTTCCATTTATTTTTAGTTTAATTTTTTCAAAGTTGTCTTTATTTATTTTATTTTGTAAAACATGAACCAATTTGGAAAATAAATAATTTTCTAATAATTCTTTTTTTGAGCTTGATATTGATGAATCTTCTAATGAATCTGATAGATATTTTAGATTGCTAAGACAAAATTCAATATTTGGAGCAAAGCGATTTAACATGTTCAATTGATCTTTGAATAAATTTCTTTTTGACCAAATCTCAAAATTGTTTATTTGTATAATGTTATCATTTAAAATTTTAAATACATTTATTATCTGCTCTAATTCCTTGTAATCGAAAGCTCCATTTTCTATTGTAGCAAACAATGTTTGAATAAAAAGCGTATAGAAATTGTTTGCTGATCTTTTTAAAATTTTAATGCCAGTGTATTCAGAATCGGCAATATTTTTCATTAGATCATAGTAATCTTTCAATAGCTGTTGGGTCGAATTTAAATTTTGAATACCTTAGTTATTAATTTTAGATATTTAGTTTAAAAAAAAATTTAAAGAAAAATTAAAATGTTTTTCATTTTTCATTTGCTTATTTTTTTACTCTAATTATAATCTGATACATTTTTTCGTCTTTTAATAAAAAATTCATTCAATTACGAAAAAGTATAAAAAAAGTGCGATGATTCAAATTTATTTATTTTTAGATAAGTGGGAGTTACTTTTTGCAATCTGATTACATTAAAATTATATAAATTAAATCAAACACAGTTTATTTAGTTTTTAATTTTTTTTAAAAATTTAAAAAAAAAACGATATAAAGATTATGATAATCTTTAAATGGGTTTGTTGTTTTAACATACATCAAAATCTTCTCAACATACATTTATATCTTTTCAGCATACACAAAATTTTTCAAAACATACATTAACTTAAAAACATACAAACATGCTAAAAAACATACATACTAGCTTAAAAACATACACACATACTTAAAAGCATACAAAAATTGGCATATTAAAAAATAAAAAATTGAAATTTAAAATTATTTTCAAAAAATTTAATAAAATGAATAGACGGACAAAACAAACAATTAATTATAAATATAAAATATGTGGTCATTTATTAGCACTAGAATCATTATTAAATGCACGTGAATTTGTAAATAAGCCAAAAAAGGAGGTCAAAAAAAATCTACTAAATCATTAGAAAAAGATTAGTTAATTATTAATTTTTGACTTTTATTATCAAATTTAATTAAATCGAATAAAACATTTTTTTTTAAAGTTTATTACTATATTTTTGTATTTTGAAAATTAAAATAAATTGTCTCTTTTATTTAAAATTAATTCTTTTATTTATCTGCTAAAATTAAACAGAACTAAATTTAAAAGTGATTTTTTTAAAAAACCAGTATGTTTGTTAGCAATCTGTATGTTTTCAGCCCTATGTATATTTTTAAGAATTTTGTATGATTTTCAGCAAATGTATGTTTTGATAAAAACTACGTATGATGAAAAGATTTGAATGTATGGTGAAAAGATTTTTATGTATGTTGGTCAGCTAGACCCATCTTTAAATCTACAGTGTTTTACTTTAAACCGCAAAACGGATAATATTACATCATTTTACGTAATTTTATATCAAAAAATGTAGGAATACATAAAATTACATCAAAATTAGGATGTGTTAAAGTGTTAGCTTACGTAATATGATGTAAATTTACGTAATATTACGTTATTTCAAGTAAAACTTCACAAAAATGCTGACGGACAAAAAAGACGAATTTTTGAAACAAAAATTTGATCTTAATTTAATTTTTTTAGTTTTTTTAACATTTTTTCAACTTTAAATTTTGTATTTTTTTTTACATTTTATTACATAATTATACACAAAATAATGTTATAAACTGTAAAAAAGGTAATTTTTTGTAATAAAATTAAGTTTCAGAAAAATTTAATGGTTAAACATTATTTTTCGTTTTATTTAAAAGATAATTTCATGTATACAAAGGGTTCAACTTTAGAAAATTTGTGATTTGTCAAATCTTCATTATCATGAATTACCAAAATCTATAAAAAAAAAAAAATTCATTTGTAGTATTTGTACTTATAAAAGTAAGAAAATAACTCCCTTAATAAAAGAGAAATTATCTTATTTAATAATTTCCTAATTTGAAACATCGTACTTATCATGGTTTTTCAATATTTTATGGAAATTTTTATAAAAAGACGCAAAAATACACCATATAAATTCTAATATAAAAAATAATCTGAAAATAAGCAATTTCCTATTACACAAAAAAAATTTTAGTAAGAAAATATTTAATTTATTTTCTCAAATTATATATTTAAAATCATAGTGGTGTATTGTAAAAAATATTAAATGGAATTCTATGCCCTTTAGCTGTGACTTCTTTTTGTACTTATAGAAGAAAAGTTATTAGGTATTTTATCTTTTTTTCTATTCTTTTGTACTGATTTTTAAAAAATTCCTATATTTTTTACTTTATAATTTTTTGTGGTAAAAAAACATGAAAGATCAAATTCTAAAGAGCTTGATTTGAAAAAATCTTCCAAATGAATTAATAAATTTTTAATGCAAAAACATCAATATTTTTTCTACAGTCGTACCTTCGTATAACGAACCTCAGTTTAACGAAATCCTTGAATTAACGAAATGAAAACTCAGAACCGGAAATAACTATTATAAATTCTATACAAAAAATTTTCGATATAACGAACTTTGATATAACGAAATTTTGATGCAACGAAATAAAACAAAAGAACAAATAAATAGGTTTCTTTTAAAAATTAACTTCCTATAACGAAATAAAAAATCAATTTTTTTCACACTTTTTTGTTAATTTTCAGTTCTATAAAAAAAGGAAAATTATTTGAAAATAAAAAAACATTAAATAAAAATGAATAAGAAATCAGGTAAAAAAAGTCTCTACGTCTAAATCATCCGATACAGACCCGATAAAATTAACGACTTGAGAATTTTTTTTTTAAAAAACAAAAGCGATTGTTCTAGTTTTATCAATAATTTGTTTAGTATGTTTAGTATTTATTTTTTCTTTTTTTTAAACATTATTTTTCCAAAATAAACTTTGAAAAAAAAAAATTTTCTCTTAATCCTTTAACATGTAAATTTTGATATAACGAATTTCGATATAACGAATACCAAAATTTCGAACCGATCCTTTCGTTATACCGAGGTACGACTGTATTGGGAATCACCTGATGGGGTTTGATTCGAATTAAATAAAAAAATAAATAAACAGATTACTTACTGTAAAAAGAAGCTGTTTTTTTTACAATAAAGTTAGAAATAAGCTGTTCTAAAGGTGACAAAGTATCTCTTTTTGAATAAAACACTTGAAGACTATAATTTGCGAGTGATTCATCAATTTCATTTTCTTGATTTGTTTCAAACTCCACATTTTCCAAAGCCCAATAATTGATGGCGATTTGCCGATAAAGAATTTTAAATTTTGAATCATTTTCAACAATTGCATTGAAAATTTTAATTAGCTCAGAAAATTGATCATTTTCTTTTAAAAATGGCATTGCTTCAATGACAAATTCTAATTTTCCAAGCATATCATTCGATTTAACCAAAGATTGTGTCTTGACTATATGTGATATTAAATCTTCCAAATTTGGAGCTTTATTAAATATATTGAATCGAGTAAAAAAACTGAACAGACTTTTAAATTTGCTGTCCATAATTGAACGTTGATGAATTTGAATTAATTCTGGCCTATTTTTCACTGAGCCCTGAGCTTTATCAGTCTTAAACTCTTCAATCAACATTGTCTGTTCGCTTAGCTCAGATTTTTGCTGTTCATTTTCTTCATTTAAAACATTCTTCTGTATTTCGTTTAGCTTGTTTATTTCTTTAGTTTGATCCGACTGAAATTTAACATTATCCAATTGCTGTACTAATAAATTTTTTTTTTTTATTTCAATTGATTTTTTTTCACTTTCAAGCTTTTCCAAATTCATAAGAACACCAGCTCTTTCACTAGACAACTGTTCACTTGTTAATTCAATATGAGACTTTATTTGTGTAAAACAGCTTCCAATGGCATTTTTGACCTCATTCTTGCTCTGCAATTCACTAACACTCAAATCAATTTGAATTTGTTTGGCAGACTTTTGCTCGACCAAATCCAAATATGACCATGTCTCATTCAAATACAAATTTTGCAAGTCTTGTTCTTCATTTTCACACTGATCTATTGAACTATTTGTTTGTTCCAGTTGGGATCTAAGGTTTTTTTGCTCAAGTTGATTTTGTTCTAATTTTTTTTCAACAGATTCTTTTTTTGAATTTAATTTTTGCATATTTTTCTCAATTTGATCCAAAGTTTGACTTAATTTTTGATTATTTTCTTTATCTTTTTCAACTTTATTCTTTAATGATTCAATTGTTCGCTCTTTGGACACATCATTTTGGAGCTCCATTAATTTTTTCATGTCCAAAGCATTTTCACTATTGTCTGTAAACAGATTTTTACAAGCAGATGCTTTGTTGTGCCCTTGTCTGCTCGTCTCTTTTTTCAATTGACTATTTTCTCCACGTTTTCCTTTGCTCTTATCAGTCCTACGTCTGTCAGTCATATCATTTTCGTGTTCAATGGCCTTTCTGTCACAATATCTATTTTTAAATTGAATTTCACCTTTGTGGTTTTTATTTTTTACGGCCGTAGATTGTCTTTGTTCCACTTTTAGGCCAGAAAAAGTCTGGTAAAATAATAAGCCAGATAGAGGAACAAGAAACCAAAGCAGTGCATACGAGATACATGCTCCAACAACTTTAACAAAGTTGTACTCGATAGAATTGAGTGCATAAGAGTCCGGTTTTTCAAATATGGACTCACTGCCTCCATTTCCAAGATAATTGCTAAAATCACCTTTTAAATTCACTTTCCTACTAAACAAACCACTATCGTATATCACATTATCGTTTCCATATGTACCAGGCTCACCTGCATCACCACCATCTACACCATTTATTTCGGCATTTTTTCCCTGCTCCCCTTTTTCCATAAGAATTTTATTGCTTGAAATTAGACTATCAAGAAATGGTTTAAGACTGGCACTTGATTCAAACTTTTCCCCACTATTCAAATAAGTATTTGTGCTCAGATTGTCATCACAATCGATTAGTGTTATTTCGCCAAAAAAGCCCTCTTGGCCACCAAAACCAGCTTGACCTGCATCACCTCCATTTCCACTTATTTCACTAGTTAGAGTAAAATCTCCTGTTTCAAGTGAAAAGCCGGGCTCTCGCGCAAACGCTGCCGAAAATCCCGGATTTTTAATGCACATAGCAAAATCTTCGGCCTTTGCATCGCCAATATCTTGACCTTTTCCACCTTTTTGGCCATTACCTCCCTTTTGTCCAACAGCTCCATTTCCTCCTCTGCTATTCAAAAGTTCAATTTTATCCAAATTGATAATTTGATTTTCAGCTCTTAAATAAATATGACCACCATTTTGGCCACAAGCGCCATCAAATCCATTCACACCATTTTTGCCACAAGTCAAAGCTTCAGACTCCTCTTGAATTGACGAAAATGAAAATGCTTGATCATATTTGAACTGTTGTCCATTGTGACCAGATGTGTCTATTTTGACAGCTTCGGGCAGAACAATATTTTGTGCTGCAATCATTGCCAAGTTAGTGCCTTTTAATTCTATGTCATTTTCTGTCACAAATATATTGTGACCAGCTAGAATTTTGACACTTTTAACTGTTTGTGCAAAAAATTCTTTGTATTCTATTTGAATAGAACTTAAAATTTCATTTAATTTCATACTGCCTAGAACTATTGGTTTTTCTTTATTATTTTCATTGTGCAATAGACAATTTGGCTCCAAAAAGAAGTTCTCTGTTTCGTAGATTTCCTGGAAAAGATAATTAATTCTTAGCTTTTTGTCAATTAATCTTTTCAAAGATTCATCTAAATCCTGTTTGAAAAAATTATCATAGGTCATATCATTGCTTTTGGTTCTCAAAATGTTTTCTGTAAAATACAAGTCAAATTTGTCCATTTCATTTGCCAAAAATTTTCCCAAACTATTTATCACATGTTCAAAGTGAATGTTAAGTGCATCGATAGAAATTAAATTTTGATTATTCAAATTGTCTTTTTCAAGTGTTACATTTGGTTCAGCAAGCACTTTTTGTAAACAAGACTCAATCTCGACTCTTTTCTTTGGCTCGTTTTGGCTAGCAATTTGTTCAACTGTTCCATCCAAATCAATGTTCAATTCTTTTGCCAAAATTCTACAACACTCATTCAAATCCTTGAAACCTTTTAATTGACTCACCAAACTGGTCCTCTTCTGAAAAGCATTTCCATCATCAAGTAAACGATTATGCACCATTTCAATAAATTTCTTCCAAGCTTCTGTTTGCTGTATTTGTTTTTCCAATTGATTATGCTGGTCTTGGATCAACTTTCTCTCTGAATTACAACAAGATATTTCACTAACATATTGAGCTTTATCTTTGAGCAAAGTATTCTCGTTTTTCTTTAGCTCATTTATTTTGCCTCTAAGAACATTGGCTTTTTTTTCCAGCTCCAATTTCCTACTCTTGACTTGTTCAATATTTGTTTCCAATTTTTTCAATGAATCCTTTTGTCTAGCGTCACTTTCTTCAATTGCCTTCAGATCTTCTTCCTTTATTTTCAAACTCTTATCCATTCTAGATATCTCAGCGTCAAGCTCGTCAATTTGTTCAGCATAGCTCTTCTTCAAAACGCTTGCTTGTTCTTGTTTCTCTACAATCTTATAATCAATGTCCTGCAGTACGTTCATTTTTTCACTTATACTTGACTCCAATTGTTCCATCTTTTGGTTGTATAAATCAAACTGTTTATCTAATAAAGTATCTGAATGGTTTGCTGACTCTATTTTGCTCAGAGACAAATGTTTTCGTTTCTCTGTTTCTTCATTCAAAATGTAGGCCATTCTTTTGCAAAAAACGCTTTTCCAAAAAGAAATGCTTTCTTTAAATTCAATGTGTTCTTCGCTGTGATCTTCCAGTCCATCATAATACTCATTTAGAAAAGACAAATTTAAATAAACTAGTTTATCATAAGCATTTGCATTTTTTTTCCTGGCGTAATCAGTAATTTTCTGTAAAAAAATTTTTTCCTCTTCATCTTTCTTTAGATCAAACTTGGTAATGTCTTTGTAGCAATTGAAAAGTGCAGTGATATCCGAGCTTTTCACATCTAAACCAGTGTAAGTGCAGTAAATGTGCTCGCACAAAAAGGACAGGTATTCCTCGTAGAGCAAGTTTTGAATCAAAATTTTACACTTGTTTTTTTCATTGTCAACACTAATGTTGAGCTTTAAAACCAAAAAAATGTCCATATAATGGTAGATGGCATATTGATTGTCTTTGAGATGTTCAATTCTTTTGAATAAGACACATTTGTCTATGAAGTCTTTTTCCACATAATTAAATTCTATCATTTTTGTGGTTATCTGATCAATTAAATTTTGATCTGCCAAGTTGTTTGCAGTAAAAAGAGATTTTCTGACGTTTTGAAAATTTTTCTCTTTTACATCGTCAATTTTTAGCATTTTTACATCTTCATAATCTAGCATACTAAAATTGGTCAAATTATTATCCACAATATCGAGAATAACTTTGATCAATGAGTCAACAGTCGATTCAAACTTGGTCATATTTGAAAAAATTTTAAATCCACTATTCTCCAAATTTAGAAGCTTGAAAAATTGAGCCTTTCTCTCTTCAATTAGAAATGCATGATCGAATCTAATTTTATTCTGTTCAGACGTTAAATCATCTTGTTCTTTAGCAATGACTTTTTTCTTCAGCTCAATTTGATCTCTTAGAATTTTCAATTGTGTATTGTTCGAAGACAATTGATCGTGGTAGTTTTCCAAAAGAATTTTTTTAGTATTTAAAATGTTTTCCATAATTAATGAATAAAATTTTTAAAAACAATTATTTTTTTAAATTATTAATCTAAAAATTAATTCTAATTCGTTAATATTTATGTAAACCATTAATACAGCGTTTCTAAGATCTTTTAAATGTCTACATAGATTTCATAGCAAGAGAGGCTCTAAGTGGTTTAGAGTATCTTGGACTGGAAATTGAGTACTCAATGCCAAATGGTAAAATAGTGCTGGTCACGAAAGTTACTGGGAAACAGCGCATTATAGCACTTATTTACGCAGATGACTGTTATGTGAAAATGAAAAGGATCTGTCCGAATGAATGAAACGCCTCGATGTGACAATACTAAAGTTATTATTTATTGACAAAAAAACTTGTATAGACCTCATAGGTCAAAAAGTTATAAAAAAAAATAATAAACTAAAGTGGGGACTTAAGATCAACATCAAGAAGACAAAAAAGGACGTCAGTAAACGTCACCACAAATTTAGAAAATAAAAATCACAAATCCAGTAAAAATCTTCACTAATTTAGTAAAAAAATAACAAAATCAATAAACAATTAACTAATTCAGTTTATAATATTTATTTCAGAAAAAGAACACAAAAAATAAAAAAATATAACAAAAAAAAATGAAAAAACACTAATTCAATTAAACCATAACTTTATTTTAATTTTATTCACTAATTAAGTAAAATAAAAAATTACATAAAAAAAATGAAAAAATTACCTATCAAAAAAAAAAGGTTTTTATTGCCCAAAAAAAAAATAGGCAATTTTTTCATTTTTTTTGTGTAATTTTTTATTTTACTTAATTAGTGAATAAAATTAAAATAAAGTTTGTGCATAGATATTATTTATGCTCGACAAAAAAGATGTTAATTAATGTTAAAGATGCAGTACACGAGACTCTTAGAATTAGGGATGAAGAGGTATATTTTTATTAAGATAAATCTAGTACCGAGATCCAGAGAAGAATATGACTTGGAGCTTACAGATTTCAGTGCTTGAAATCAATATGGAACAAACCAGAAACTAGTATTAGAACTAAAAGTAAGATTTATTTAGCTACAGTAAAGACAACTACCATTTACGGTGCAGAGTCTTGGAAATGCAGTTTTTCTGTCTATCAAAAATTAAGTATTTTTCAGAAAAGACGCTTGATGCAAATAGTGGGTCCCCGAAGAATTGGATTGACAGAACGAAAACTCTTCAGTCAAATAAAAGCTGATTCGCTTGATAAAATTGTCAGAACAATAAGACTTAGATGGGCAGGACATGTACAACAAATGTTGGACACACGTTTACCAAAAATTGTTCTATTTGGTGATATTTTAACTGGAAAGCGTGGAAGAGGAAGACCAGAAAGAGAGTGGATGGATTGCTTAAAAGAGGTTTGTGAGAGAGCTGGAATCGTCTGGACTAAATGGGTGAATGAATCGAAGAATCGTGAGAAATTGAGCATCAAAATCTCGTCCCTAACTTCAAACAGATGAGGATAAAGGATCCCTTATTATTATTATTATTATTATTATTATTATTATTATTATTATTATTATTATTATAATTGATGATTTTGGTAATTTGATACAAAATTACGAATTTTTACGCATATTTATATGCAACTATGAAATTTTTATCTTTCTTAAAATTTTTTTCGTATCTCTTAAAAAGTTGAATTTTATTTTTACTGCAATCAACGAAAAAAACTAAAAAATTATTTTTTTATCAAAATTTCAATTGAACAATAGTTGTAAAAATTTACTTTAATTAATTATAAAAATTTTGTTAAATTTATTAAAAATTTTCAAAAAAATTTTATCGTCAAATATCAAATAAAGAGCTCACCTATTACAAAACCTAAAAGCAATTCAATGTTTCAAGTTTCCTTTCTTTTTGAGATCCGAATCAGACAAAATGAGAAAATAGATGAGAAGCTTTTGAGATCTACAAACATTTTTCTAGAAATCTCACATGAATCTCAAATTTTTCTACATGAAATCCACATTGTATCTCAGTTAGATCTTATATGAGAACTAGACCTGGGAAGAAAAGCCAGATTATAGCACCACTCTATATTATCCTTTAAAATGATTTACTTAAATAAATTGAATTAAATTTCTAAAAACTGAAATTAAAGAAATCTGACATTTTTTTTCTTTTAGCTCTAACCCTTCCTTTTTCAATATCCTTCAACGGGATAAGTTAGTAGTGGTTACCACTAAGCATCCTATCTTCTCTCCGGGAGTCTTGGTACTAGTTTAGCCCCGCTCCTGGTCAAAAATTCAGCAGAACTTGCTCAACTGCGTCCAGCAGACAGTAGCAACCCCTGAATTTTTGTTTTTAAGGGCTATAAAATTAATTAAATAGTGCAATGATCAAACTTAAATTTTTTCTAATTGCTATTTTTATTTTGACTGTTTTAAAAAAATTCAGCAGAACTTGCTCAACTGCGTCCCAAAATTCATCAGTAAATATACGCAGTATACTTACGTTTATAAAAATTTATTTATTTATTAAATGAATTTTTATAAACGATATTACATATTTATAAAAACCTAAATTTATATCTTTAAAATTTTTATTTTTAATTTTAGATCTAATTTATCGTCAAATTCAAAGCAATTATCTACAAGCTTCTTTTATCAAATTTTTAAAAATTAATGATTTTTTTTTTTAAATTTTATCTCTATAGTGCATGAAAACTGATTTAAGTTTTTTTTTTTATTAAGATAAATTTTTCTCTAAATTTATAAAACATATTTAAATTTGAACATATTACTTCCAATCACCAAATTATCATTATAACGTTTACTCAGAATTATAAAAATAGAATTTATCTTCTTAAAGTAGATATATTAAAAATTTTTTAAAAAAGATAAATTTTTTTCTAATTTTATAAAACCTATTTAAAATTGGACAGATTACTTCTAATCACCAAATTATTATTATAATGTTGACTTAGAGCGATATAAATAGAATCTATCTTCTTAAGGTAGATAATAATTTAGAAAATAATAAATAAAGATATTGATTTTATTAATTTTTTCACTAAAAATTAATTCTCACGAAAATGATCACAATTAAAAGTTTTTGAATATTTAAGCTGAAATTTTTACAATTTTAACCATTTAATTCAAGAATATTAAAAAAGAGGTAAATGAATTTTAACATTTAGATATTTTCTTTAAATAATTTTTATTTTCTGTGTTAATTATATTTATATTTTTTTTGAATCTAGTGAAGCATATATTGTTTTATACATGGATAGACAATGAGATTTAAATATTTAAAAAAACGTTTTCCTTTCTGTACTCTTTGTACTTTTTCTAATTATTTTATTTGCCCGTGTTACTTTCAGTATTTTTTGTACTTTATCAATATTTTAATTACCGAAATAAAAAATTTAACGGGGTCCGGGGGGAAAATTTTAGTTTTTTGTAATCTTTTTTTTTAAAATGAAAAAGTACAAAATGTACAGAAAGGATTTTTATTTTTAAAATATTTTCATTGTCTATACCTCGTTTTATAATGTTTCATGATCAAAGTTTATAAATCTCAATTTTGTCGTATACAATAAATAAAAAAGAATATTATTTTTGTAATTTTTGGGGGTTGTGAACATCATTTTAATTCGATAGTTTCAATTTTTTTACTATAAAAGATAATTTAGTTCTGTTAAATTTTTAATGTTTGAGCAACTTTGCTTAATCCGGAAACATATGTCTGTAAAGTAATTATTTATTTCTAGTGCCGTGGCCGTTTATCGGCCACTTTCTCAATGTCCCGTAAAAAAAAGGTGACGTTGTATTCCTAAATTATTTAGTTAATCTCTTAAATTTTTCAACGAATAAATACAAATGATAACAATAAAAGAAAATAAATATAAAATTAAGATATAAAATTTTAGATTAACGTTAATGATCTTATTACAGTGAATTGCGATTCATACATCTGTCATATCTTGAGAGTTGGTATATCTTCTCACTTCTCACCATTCTGTTTCTTGAAAAGTTTTTTAAGCTGTTACAGATCTTGGTTGTTACCTTTACTTGTCTCGAATTCTAGGTTCATCTTATATGTGTAGTATTTATATTTACCTAGGAGGTCAATGTTTCGATCGTATTCAATCTCATCCAGCGTCTCAAGTAGGTTTTTGATGTACGCACTAATCTGTTAAGTTAAGTAATGTAAAGTAATTAGATTTAAAGTAATCAGTTGAATAGAATGACCTGCAAAGACCATCAAAAAAGGTTTCGGAAGTTTTTTTTTCTGGTCGAGGTACCGATGACATGAGGATATTTGGGGGCTCAAACAGTAGCAACCCCTGAATTTTTTTTTTTAAAGGGCTATAAAATTAATTAAATAGTTCAATGATCAAACTTACATTTTTTCTAATTGCTATTTTTATTTTGACTGTTTTAAAAAAAAAATTAAAGAAAATTTTAAAATTTGACCAAGAAATGACCATAATAGGTAATTTATTGATTATACCTTTAAGCTTATATCAGAGTTGTTTAAAAGTCGCATAAAAAAGTTTAAGTCCGGACTTTTTTAATTTATATACTCTTGGGTCGTCTAATGCAATAGTTTTACTATATATCAGAATTTTCTTGCAATTTTAGCATAAAAGTCTTCAGAATTCTTCTTCAGTATTCAAAATTTTAAATAAAATTATTGATATCTTTAGATTCAGCTCGTCAAGATCTTTTAGAAAATATACTAAAATTAAAAAATTTTGATTTTTTTGTTGCCTCATATCCTTTTTTACAATAAAAAAATTAGGTTGTAAAATTACTTGCTACTTTTTATTTAAAATTTGTAAAGAAAGAAATTTTTTCTTCGTGGTAAAAATTCCCAATTTGCATACTTAGTTTTTTTTGCTTTTCTCTATTTTTTTTGACTGTCGAATTTTGCTCGGTTTTGTAAATTGTTAAGCTAAAAATTTTAAATTTGGAGAACTTTTTTCTTTTTAACTTTATCAACTAAAATTTTTCTTCGTAGTTAGAATTTTTTTCAAAATAGATCAAAAAAATATTTAGAATTGCGTTTAAATTAAATATGGTTGAATTAATAATGATGGTTTGCTTTGCTTATTACCATGTCTCAATATTTGGGGAAAATTTTTCTTATCGTATCATTTAAAATAAAAACAAAACTTCATAAAAATAAGAGTAAATGATGAAATAGTTATAAATGCAGCTCTTTAATTATTCTTCTTCAACTTCAGATGACATAAAACTTGAATTTTTTGACTTTTGAAAAGTTTTTTTTACAATTTTTAATTCAAAAATTTTTTTTGTCCTATTATTCTTAATTATCTTGTTATCTCTTTTTTTAGAATGACTTTATTAGGTGATAATAATAAAGAAAGTTTTTTTAAAGTTGAAGAAAGTTTTCGATTGAAAAATTCGGAAAATTTTGAAACTTTGAACACAATCGTTTCTGAACTAAAAAATACAAACAGAACTTACCAATCTTTTGATTTGAATGTGAATTTTAATTTAGAAGTAGACAATTTAGCAGTTGCATTGAGAAACATATTCGGATCAAAAGAACCTTTGGCCCATGTTATTATAGATGAAAATTCAAATGACGGCGGTATATTTAGTTCTGATTTGGTACAAGAAGCCAGGTCTAGTGAACAATGCTGCCTAAAAATCTTAAGAATTTTTGAATCAAGTGGCGAAAAATTGTCCAATTTGCCCATTGTAATTGTCACTGGCTCAAATAAAGGCATACAGATTGTGGTATTACTTCCAAGTAGCTTGCAAATCCCAAGTGTTTGTGACTCTATTGTTGTCTATATGATTGATCCAATGACTGGAAATATAGATATTTGCAAACAAACTAAAAAAAAACTTTTTTTTAAATATCTAGAACGTGGTAGCGAAGCAATTGGGCTAAAACCCGTGTTCAAAAATGTAATTTCCTGCCAAAAAAGCCATCTTTCCAAGTGCACCAGTCGCATTGACTCAGCCTATTTGTGTATAATCTATTGCCTTTTTGTGCTCAATGATGGAAATGATGAATTCATAAATGCAGAATGGTCAAATATTCTGGAAAATTTGAATGTGAAAAAAGCAGCTCTGGTAAATCGCATAGAATGTTTAATTCCAAAGCAGGATTTTTTACCACAACCACATATATCCACAAAACAACCTGGATTAGACAAATTGTATGAAATAGATTCACAAATTGAAGAAATACTCCAACAAAATTTATTAATATTAAAAAATGATAAAGCAAAATTTGAGCAGAATTCGGCCCAAACCCAACTTGATGAAATGATCAAGCTTGAGAAAACTTTGCAGGAAAAAAATGAAAATTTAAGGATTCAAATAAAGGAAACAGAGAAATTAATAAGCGATAATTTGAAAAGTGAACCAATCGAGTTAATCGGTAAGTCATTGACTTTGGAAAAAAAGTACAAGCAGTTTATAAATGGCGAAGAAAGACGACGCATTGAGATCGATGAGCAAAAAAAAATCCAATCAGTTAGATCGAATTTGATTGAGAAAAATAATAATGAATCTAGAAAAATTTTCCAAGATCAAATCGAAGCATTAATGGTCCTCAAGGAATCAAAAGAGAAAGAAATCTACAAATTTCAGAATGAAATAACATATTTAACTAGTGATGAGAAAAAACTAGGTGAAAAAATTGGCGAAAATGAGAAGTTAATCAAAGATTGTGAGATTGATTTGGAAAATAAAAAAAATAGCAAAAATTTTTTATTAAGTAATAAAAATAATTCATTAATCAAAGCTCAAAATTTCAATAAGCTAGACATTGATAATGATCCAACAAAATGGATACTAGATGTTTTAAATTTAAAAGTGTATTCGAATCAAAATGAGTTAAATGCCCTTAAGATTGAACTTGATAACATTACAAATAATATTAACAGTATTAACCAAAATTTGAAAAATTTAGAAATCAACACAAATAAACTTTTGACAAAAAGAGAAAATACTAGAGTAGAGATAAATGAATTAGAAAATGAAGTTTCTGAATTAAATGAAAAAATTTGCGATAAAAAGTCAAAATTAGAAGAGAAAAAAAAAGAAAAAGACTCATATGATACTTGGTATTGGCGCACTTATTACTTTACCATTTTTAATTCGTTGTCAGTGGAAGTTGCCGAATTAGAAAAATCTATAACGAGTTTGGAATCTGACTTAAATGAGACCAATTCAAATATAAATAGCAAAAATAACGATGATGATGATCTAGTAAAAAAAATAGAGGAAAATCTACATAAAAAAATTTGTTTATCAAAAAGTTTGTCCGAGTTTTCGAATAAGAACATTTTGGAACAGTTGAAAAAAATTAAAAATTTTTTAGTTAATCAATTTTCAACAGAGCAAATTAATATTCAAAATCAGATTAATAATACTGAATTATTAATTATTAAAATTGAAAATGACATTTCGTTGAAAAAAAGTAAGATTAAAATTGACCAAGATCAAATTGCTTTTTTGCAAAGCAAAAGACATCAAATAGGTGAAAAAATTCAATTGATTAATTTGAAAATAAATCAATTTCAAGATCAAATAAATAAGATGAAGCAAAATTTAGACAATAAAGTAAGTTTAGTTGATTTTTATTTTTTTAAAAAAATTTTTTTTTCGAGTTAAAATTTCTACAGATAAAAAAAAAATTTTTTACAAATTAAAAAAAAAATTTAATGTTCCCATTTAGATAAATGATAATATAAAGTATTTAATCAATTTTTTAATCAAAAAAATTAAAAAACCAAAAATAAAAAGAATCAAAAAAGAAAGTAAATCAAGTTTTAAAAATTTGAGTCAGAGAGGAGATTTAAGTATAGGAAGGAGTAAAAATTCGTCGAATGCTGAGTTCAATTTTAAATTTTCATCCAGCTTTAAATCAGGAAATTTTATTTTCTTATCGTTACTATTGGTATAATTTGGTGAATGGAAATATTAGAGAAAACATTTTTTAGCTAATAATCCTGATACATTTTTCTATTTTTATTTATTTTTGATAGTTTATTTAATATATTTTTTAAACGGCTTTGAATTATTAAATTCCTTTCACCATTGTCAAAATAATTTCAAAAAGAACAAATGACAAATACATTTTAGAAAAGTTACAAGCTTTGAACTTTCCACCGCTGCAAATTCTTTGATATAATTGACAAGAGAGTTCTAAAGTCAGGTATTCTTGAGCTTTCAACAAAGATATCAACATATTCTTTCGAAAAGCTTGTTATCAAAGTGTTTTTGTGACCGAAACAATTTTTTAAGTATCTACTGAACAGTTTTTCTAGCCTTAACTTTATTGAATCTAATTTAATTTCTTGAAGAAATTATTAAAAAAATTTTCGACGGGGTGTCAAAAGGAATATGGTAAATAGACTTGATAGAGATATTTTGAAGTACTTGTTACCTTTGGATATTTGTTTTTGAGACTAGTTTTATAATAAAAAAACTATAATCTATAATTGAATAATTAATGAGAATTCTTTGGCAAAAATGTTCATTTTCTATTTGCACAATCTTTGTTAATTTTTCTGTTTAATTGATTTTTTCCAATTTGTTTAACTAGATTTTTTTTCGTTGGTAAAGAGTGTTTAAAAGGAAATAATAAGAGTTTCTTTTGTGTCTTTTGAGTTTATTTTTTGAAGAAAAGTGGACTGATAACAAAGCTTTAATTGCGAAATGGTCACTAAAACTACTTTTTATATTGACTTAAGAGGAAAATTGAAACTTCTTTATGTCAGACCCTAAAGAATTAAACGAAAAATTGTTTCAATAGCAAAATTTTTAAATAGAATTGGTACAGAAACAACTTTAGCTATTTGAATTCAACTTATTTAAAAAAATAAAGAAAAAAAAACACTGTAGAAGTAATTTAATGTAATGAAAATCAATTGCATTAATTTTGTTAATTTTTTAATTAATTTAAATTTTTTTTCCTAATCTTTTTAAAAAATTTGACTTTTTTTGAATTTTTAAGAATAATTCTATTAATAATTTACAAACAAAAATAATAAGAGCTGTCGATACAAATCCAAAAGGTAAAATTTAATTACTTTAAGTATTAAATCTAAAAAAAATCATTAAATTTAAGATTATATTAGCTCGGTTATTTTGAGTGAAAGTGAGTTTGTAGATTTGATAAATTTTATTGAATTTACTGAACAAAAATGGTATCTTCTATATCGAGGAAGTCGTGATGGATTCAAGTCTGAAAATTTTCACAATAAATGTGATGGCTTTTCAAATACCCTTACAATCATACAAACTGAGAATAAAGCCGTATTTGGAGGATACACAGGGGCATGCTGGTCAAAGGATGGTGGCTTTGTTGAAGACCAACATTCATTCATATTCAGCTATTACAACACATTGAATAAAAAGCTAATGTTTGAGTGCAATCGGTCTCTGGAAGCAATTTATTGTGAACCAAACAGTGGCCCTTCGTTTGGTTACAATGATGTATTCATTTCAAATGAGTGTAATAGTAATTTAGACAGTTGTTGTCATATCGGATACAGTTACTACAACACAATTAATTCATACAATTCAGATGAATCGAAAATATTCCTAACTGGATCGGATAATTTTCGAGTTACCGAAATTGAAGTTTTTACAAAAAAGAGTGAAAAGTTGTCCCAAGTACACATATTGAATTATTAAACAAAATTAAGAAAAATTTAATTAAAATTTTTTTAAATTTTTTTAGGATAAAATAGAAAAACTTTGCGAAAAAACTGGAAAAAATTCTAAAGAAATCATCGAAATCTATGACACTTATAATGTATGCTCTATTTGTAAATATTTTTTAACAATTGAGAAGAATTTAAGTCAGGAAAAAAAAGAAAAAATTCAAAATAAAAAATAATTTTAAAATTAACAAAGATTAAAATTTTATTCAATATTTTTTAGGCGGTTGCAATAAATGGTCAAATAAAATTGAATTTATTTGTCGCTTTTTTGATCAGAAAAAATCAAAATATCGAAACTGAAAAAGAGCTAAAAGAAATGAAACGCATTTTAAATTTTGTATTTGAGTATTTCGATCAAGGTGAGGAAGAAATTTTTGTTCAATTTTATTAATAATTTAAAAATTTATTTAAAAAATTTTAGATAAAAGCGGAT
This sequence comes from Brachionus plicatilis, assembly GCA_010279815.1. Lineage (NCBI taxonomy): Eukaryota > Metazoa > Rotifera > Eurotatoria > Ploima > Brachionidae > Brachionus > Brachionus plicatilis. The sequence goes on along the minus strand of QEOQ01000688.1, from coordinate 867,703 downwards.
ATTTAGATTTTTTTGAATTTATCCAATGTTACTTTATATTTGAAGAAAAAAACAGGAAAAAATCCCAAAAAGCAATTCTCGAGTAAGAATAATTCAGAATGATTTTTTTTAAATATTTAATTCTTTTTGTTAAAGATTTCTATTCGATTTAGCTGATAAAGATAAGAGCCAAAGTCTTGAAATAGAGGAAATAAATGATCTTTTGAAAAAATTTCCAACCATTCTTAATAGAAATAATTTTGCTTCACATCTAAGAGACAAGGTGAATTTGAGTTCAAATAAAATCTTAGCAAGAAATGACTTCTCCGAACTACTCGATTTGTTGTTTTCATAAATGAGAAACTTAATCAACCAGCTTTAAACTACATAAATTAAATTAAAATAAAATTTTCAAAATAATTTTTTTAATTTTTGACTTAAAGGATTGGATTAAAAATTTTTAAATTTTATCGAGATTTAAAAATATATGTACTGTTCTTTAAATAAACTGTATAATAAGAAAAATAGCATAGTTTTAGATTAAATTTAAGCAAATTTTTGTAAACAGATCGTTTGACGTCAACTGACTCGAAATGATCCAATAAATTTTTTTGATTTTTGAAATTGTGTGTTAGATTTATAAAATTTAAAAAAAGCCCTTAGATAACTCATTTCTTAAAATATTTGATTCAGATAGTAGCAATTTATTTTGTTTCTTTTTAAAGTGGAATAGGAAAAAGAAAAAAATCAGTAGTTCTGGTCGGAAAAAAAAAGTACAATAAGATTCTGCGTTGAATATTTGAAAATTAACGAAATTAATAGAACAGATAAAAGCTTGAGTTCTTCAATTATGAAAAGATATTTCAAATCAATTGACTTGATCACAGCGTGGCTCAGAATCAGGAAGTCATCGAGAAAATTCATATTAGTCTTATGAGCTGTATTAACCTTTTGAAATACAATTTAAACTTTCTTATGAAATTTTATATGCACATGGTTTTACTGGGTAAAAATATAATTTTAAAATGTATGTAAGGTGCCCCAAATCATAAACACTAGTTAAGGATTTAGAAAAAAAATGGGTTAGGGTTTCTCTAAGCATTTCACTCTATGTTACGAGGAATCCTTAAGATCCTACCCCTGGGAGACAGGTTTTTTCGATAAGAACTGAACTTTTTAATTAAAAAATTAAAATTTTGCACCCTGAAGAACCTAAATAATGTGTTTTTGATGAAAATTTAAGAATCCTGACCTACAAGTGTTCATGATTTGGGGCACCTTAATTTTTTTTTTATCCCGGTCAAAAGTCCGTGTTTTAGTTATTCATTTAAAAATCCGGATCCGTATTTTAGGCGTTTGGAATTTTGGGACAAAGAACAAAAACAAAAATTTCAAAATGAAATAACTTTTACACTATGAGTCAGAGTTGTTTAAAAGTCAAAAGTCTCATGTCTTAAATTTTTTTTTGAAAAAAAAATTCAAAGTCAAGACTTTTTTTAGACCCATAGTATGAGTCTAAAAATTGTTGTGCAAAATAGATCAGTTGATACAAACTTTGTACCACTAATAACCTGAACTAGTGCCTCGATATTGGCACCAATCTCGATAAGTGCAAAAAGAATTAATACACTGCAACCAATAGCAAGCAGGGCGTTCTGTATCATAATTTTTGAAAGAATCAGGAGCTCCTTTGATATTATGCTTAGAGAAGAACAAGCAGGATTTAGACGAGGTAGAGGTTGCAAAGACCATATATTTACACTCAGGAACATCATAGAACAAAGTCAGGAATGGAATAGCCACTTGTTTCTTAACTTCATTGCCTACAAGAATGACTTTGATAACATACACAGAGAAACCTTTTGGGTCATAGTAAGATCTTAAGGGTGCGTTTTCTCTCTGACACTATTCCTAATGCTGATTGACTATGTCATGAAGAAAACAACTGACAGTGCGAGGGGTTTTAAATGAGAATTAACAGCAATTCTTGAAGACTTAGACTTTACGGAGGATTTGGTGCCTAATATCTAATACAGAAGCACATATGCATATAAAGACGCACAATTTGGCGAACAACGCTTAGCCAACTAGACTCGAAATTAATGGGCCCAAAACGAAAGTTATGTGCATATACATCAAATTGGATACCCCGATCACCATCGAGACAAATCGAGTGTGTAAGTGAATCCACATACTTAGGAAGCACTATCAGTACAGAGTTGGGAACACACAGAGACATTAAGAATAGACTTTCCAAAGCAAAGTTTGCCTTTGCTAGACTCATACCAGCTTTGAAATCAAACAGCTACATCAAGGAAACAAAGCTTAAACTATACAACAGTTAACTAAAAGCAACACCAAAATGTACGGAAGTGAATGCTGGGGGATGTGTGAATCTGAGAGAAAAAGCCTTAACACCTTCCACACTGAAAGCCTGTGGAGGATTCTCGGGATAAAATGGCCTGAGATATTGCCGAATGCTGACCTATACAGAAGAACAAACTCTGAGCAATTAAGTCAATGCAATAAGAACAAAAGACTGCGATGGCTCGGGCATGCATTTAGAATGAAAGAAACAAGGATACCATAAAGAGCCCTTCAATGGACACCTCAATGGTGACGTAAGGTAATATGTAGGTCACCAATCACGAAATGGGAATGACATGGGAAGAAGCAAGGGTAAAGGCAAGAGATCAACTTGAGTGGAAATCAAAGGTAATGATTCTATGCTCCATAAGGAGTGAATAAGGAAAAAAGAAAAAAGATGTAGAATATAGTGATGAAATCGAATTGGTTTTTTGGACACAAATTGAAACCTGAATTCAAAATTTTAAAAGACTTTTGAAAAAGAATTATATTCGAATAAAATCTTTAAAATACGAAAAATTGGATTTTGTATATTCCTTGATCAAAAAGCGACCAACCAGCCTAATTTTTTTTAAATAATTGCTTAATATCTTATCTATAAAAATTGTTAGGCAATTAACAATATCGAATCTCCTTTTTCTCTCAGAGACTCTTGAATTAGAGAATAAAAAGACCTCCGACTTACCTTTATCACCTGGGGCACTATATTTGATTTAATTTTTTACTCAATTTAAAATTCGAACTTGACTTTAATTTAAAAAAAAACTGGTTTAATTTTTTGTTTATGAATTAGAAAATGTATCCAATGTTGTATAACATTGGAAAAGTGCGAGTTTTAAAATATTTATTTCAGTTTAAAATAAAAAAACAATTTTAAGTTAATATTGCAAGCATTTCCATATTTTAAATTATATTTTATTTAGTGAAAAGAACGAGTTTACCTAAGGCCTAATGATACAATCCTTTTACAATCCTTAACGTACTCATAAAAATTAGTTTAAAATGAAAATAAAAAAAATTTTTTTTAAAATTTAATTTTAAATAAATCAACTTTTTATGAATTATGCGAAAGGATAGATAATGATGTTTTTATTTTATATGAAAAAAATAAAAAAATTTATTAAAATTCATTTTTTTTTAAATATTATTCGAATTTAGATTAATTCAAGAATTGAATTGTTTTTTTAATTCCATTTATAATTATTAATTAAAAGATTGAATAAGATGATTTAAATTAAGAAAATTCAGTTTCTTAATTTGCTCAATTTTTGAATCCTTAAATGTTTTGTAATGCATTTTAATTTTTTTATTTTGAAACGATCTTAAAAAATATTAAGCTGAGATTGAATCTAATCTACATAAATTATTTTGAAATTTTATTAGAGCTAAATTTGTAAATTTTTAAAACAATTTTGGTTGTTTTGTGTAAGAAGTAAAATTTGATTAAAAGCTAATTGTAACAATACAAACTAAAATTTTCCAGGCTAAAATTATAACTCTGGGAGCAGAGTATATTTAAGAATAATTTATAATTTTTTAAGGATTTTTATTTTTATCACTTAAATGAGATTATTGAAACTATAAAATGAATAAAGAAATTTAGAATGATCTTAAAAAAACGGATTAATAAATCAAAGCATAGTTAAAATTGAGTGTTAATAGCCTTAAATATCAAGTTTGAATATTTCGGATTACGAACTTTATTAATAGATTGAACAAAAATAATAACTCCAAGTGTTTAAATAATAAATTACTGTAGGCTTGAAAAATAGGAACGATAGCTAAGCCCTCTGTTCATTACCTTGAAAAACAGTTCAAGAAATTATCTTGGTTTAGATAGTTAAAAGTAAATATTGAAATGATTCAACAAGAGATTTAAGCAATCATTGTTAAAACAATTGCTAAAGTAAATAGACTGGAAATTTAAAAAAAGTAATTTAAATCAAAGAAATCATTAAAAAAATAATGACTTTTTTTTTTTATTTTTTAGAGTTATAAATTTTTTAAATCTTATTAAAAAATTATTAAATTTTACAGCCATTTGTTTAAAATTTTTAATTTGGAAAGATTTCAAAAATTTTCAATTATTTTTTCACTTAAATCAGGAATGTAAATTATTCAAATTTTGTCTTTTGAAAAAATTAGGATTTAAGCGAGTATTATGAATTATTTTTATATTTTGTTTGTAAATGACTGTACACCAAATTTTATCAAAAATAGCACCATTTGAAGTTCAAGTATGATTAAACCACGCCACATAATTAAAATTTTTTTTTAGAAAATTTTCCTAGATTTGATTGAATGGCCAAATTTTAGAACAATCCAGGTCTAAAAAAAACTATTATTTATTGTTTGTTAAAAAAGGAGATTAAAATTATTTTCTTTGAATAAATCTAAATTAAAGTTACATTTAATTTAATTCTTTTAAATTTATATTCTAAATTTTGGATAACAATATTTTTGTGTTGTTAAATGATTAATTAACATGAACGACTTGGAAAATGAAAATATAGTGAAAATTTTAATACTCGGAGATTGGTAAGTTTGGTAACGATCTTGTATTGGAAAATTTCTTAAGGCTTTTTTTTCCAGTGAAGTTGGCAAGACAAAATTTCTACTCGAATATATTAAGTTCAATAATTTGAACAATTTAAATTCTGATTTTAATAACAATAAAAATCTGAATTTAAATGATTCGTATAATTTGACAGCACCTTTGGATGATCGCTACATACCGACTTCTATAGAAGTGTATAAATCAGAGTTTAAAATAAATGAAAAGAATTACATACTTTCGATTGCCGATATTTCTGGGAATCGTACTGACGACTTGTACATCCAAATGCGTAATTACTTTTACCTAATTGAAAAAGTAATTTTTTTTATAAATTTTAGCAAGGTCTTTTGATAAATATTAAATTTAGAAAGTCGATACGATTTTGCTTTGCTTTTCTCTGGTTGATCAAACATCATACTCCAATATAAATAAAAAAGTATTTTTTTTTCTGTATTATTTTTAATAAGAGTTATAATGATTTTAGTAAATTTAAGCATTTTTCAGATAAGTTTACAGATTTAAAATTAAAATATAAAGTACAATCTTTTTATTAATACAACTTTTTTTTACCTAATTGATAATTATTCAAAAAATTAAATAAATTATAAGTTTAGAATCAATTCAGAGTTTTTTTCTTAATTATTTAAAAGGTTCTTTTATTTTAAATAAAATTTTTTAAATTTTTTAGGAAATTTTAAATTAAATTTGTTTTTAAATTTTTTTAAAATTAATTGAATAAAAAAAGATCATTAAGATAAGAAGGTCTCTCAAAAAAATAAAAATATCAAAATCAAATAAAGAAAAAAGCTGATGATTATAATTAAATTATTGGAGGAGGAAGAAAACGTAGAAAGTTTGTTTTTACAAGTTTTTTATCTTTGATTATACAAAGTAAACATAAAGAATTATAGTTCATTACTAATGATACGTGCTTTGATAGCACATTAAACTTTATATTAAGATTTTAAAAACCATCATCAAAAATATTCCATTGAATTTTTTTTAAAATTATGCAAAATTGGGAAAAAATTTAAGTTTTCAGTATTTAATGCAAATAAATTCTACAAAAATTTTACATTCTTGTTAAAAGTAAGTATTGTTTGCTGAAAATAAAAATGTTTTTATGCATTATAAAAATAATCAGAAAATTCCTTTGAATAATTATTTTTTTAAATTTAGACTTTCATTTGAACAAAAAAATTATTTTCTTTCCTAAATTTTTAATAAAAAACCTAAAGAACATTTAAATATTGACACTTTTGAAAAACAGAGTTAATTGTTCAAATAATGAAAAATAAATATTAAACATTTTTAGAAAATGAACTTTTAAAATAACTAAAATTGAAAATATTTTTTATATTTTTAGATTTTATATGCAATATTTTAGAAAATAAAAAAAAATTTCCAAATTATTTAGTTACCAAAATTAAAAATAAAAATTCTATAAAATATATCATAAAAAATCTAAAAATATAAAAATGTAAAAATGTAAAATTTTCTACATTTTGCCTTCTGATCAGACTTGTTTTTAAGTCACAAGTCTCAAGTCAAGTCAATGCAATGACTTAAAAATTTTTTTTTTTTAGTCAAGTCAATGATTTAATAGCCATATTTGATACCAATAAAGTAGTTGCTTCCAAATTCCTAGGGCAAGTTGAAGTTTATGATCAATTTTTGATGCTCAAAATGATCAAATGAAACTAAAACTCTAAAATAAATTTTAATTCTTTAATAGAATTAGTGCAGAGTTAAATTTTTGGTTTTAACATACTTTGTTAAATCTAATGGTAAAATCTGCAAAAGTCTGCAAAAAATTGTCCACTTAACATAGCATCATTTCGATGGTGTGCACTCTGCATTGTGCATTTTGATATTACAGAGTTTATTCTTTTATTTAACATAGTATGTTAAATCCAAAAATGTATCTCTGCATTATTTCTATTAAGAAATAGCAGTTTATTTAACAGTTTTAGTTTGATTTGATCATTTTGAGCATCAAAAATTGATCATAAACTTCAAATTGCCATTCCTAGCTGTTAATCTTGACCTATGTAGTCTGTTAATGTAACCAGATTATGAAAAAATTCTTTCAAATGGTCCAAATGAAGCAGATATTGATAAAAATTTTCGTGCAAGTCATAACTTTGACTTAAAAAAAAAAAATTAAGTCAAGTCAACTAAATTAAATTTTAGTCAAAGGTTGATTCCCTGTCAAATTAAAAACAAAAAAAAAAAGAAAAATTTTCGAAATCAATTTTCGAAAAATAAACGTCAAAGATGGCCAAAAATTTCGAAAATCTTTCGCAAATATCTTTCGAATATTTTTCGCAAATATCTTTCGAATATAAGGAACTGAAAAATTTCATAATATACTTTTTTTTTATTCAATAATAATTTTAATAATATAATAATAAAATAATAATAAACTGATTAATATTAAAAAAAATATTGAAATTAAAATTAAAAATTGAAAATTTTGTTTAAACGCAATTTTGTAATATTCATATAAAATATAAAGTTATTTATTTATGTAAAACTCTAACATTGTCGACGAATACCACGTAGTAGTTTGCACATTGATTCATTGAATCCTATGTCCTTTGTTAAGCAGAAAATCTTAAAAAATAACAATAAAAAATGAGTGACAAATTTTCAAAATTCTTACAGTTTGCAGCCCTGAGAGCTGGATTGTTCTAGACCATTTTTGACACTTGGCTTTTTATTTGCCTCCTATTACATTTTATGAATCATTTGATTCTTGTTTTGGATAAATCCAAGAACTGGCCTCAAAATGAGCAGTCGTTGCGATTTCCTAGGAATCAAATCGGTAGAATTTAAACAAAAATAATTTCGCAGGAAATGTTTAGCCTTATTATCTTTTAAAAAGATTAATTCCTTCTGTAGAAAACAATTTTAATTTTAAAAGAATTTAAAAGTTTGGAAAGTATTATGTTCATAAATTTTTAATTTAGGAAAAACTTTCAATTGAGAAAGAATTTTTATTGATTATTAAATGCCTGATATGCATTAATACTAGGTTATTGAAAAAAAATTGATTTACTAAAGGCGTTTTAGTTATGCATATACAATATTTAAATATTGCGGGTATTTCAAATTTATCTAAATTAAAAGTTTCTGATTGGATATTTTTAGTGCAAACTTTTCATTTTCAAAATAATATAGCTTGTTTATAAGTTTGTCTAATAAATTATTGATTAATTATAGATAAATATGAATGAATTGATAATAACACAATTTTAGTTAATCTTATCAAAAAAAAATTTAATTTTTAAATTTAAATTAAATCTATAAAATTTAATTTTTTGATTAATTCTAAGAATTAAACAGGCCATAAAGAAGATAATTTGGAAATTAGTGATTGCTAAATTCACATTGCTAGAACTTGCTTAATTGATAAAAATTTTTATCATAATTTATAATTAAGAGGAAAAACGTTCCCATATTTCATTTTTTCAAATTAACCGCCTCACACATGCGTGATTTGAAATTAAAGGAGTAATACATACTCCTTTTTTTAATTCGTGGGATAATCACTTTGATATAATACATTCTATTCTCAATTAATAAAATAAAAATTTATTAAAGAGAGCTAGAGTTGATCATCCTAAGAAAAATTAGCAAGTTTAACTCAAAAAAAATATCCATGTAATTTCTTTATTATTTAAAATTATTTTTTTTTAATTTTAAAAAAATCTAAATTAATTCAGCATAAATTAAGTCAAAATTTTACTTTTTTTAATACTATCAGATACAAAAGTAATCAATATTTCAAAAATTATTCATAAGACATTCAATTTATTGACAATTTTACAATTGTTTGACATCTTGAAAATTGTTTTGGAATTTTTTTTATTTTGATTTAGCTATACGAAAAATTTCGAAATTATTTCGTAATTTTTTCGAAAACTTTTTGTGTGTCAAAAAATAAAAGTATTTTGAAATTGTTTTTCGAAGTTTTTTCATAGAATTTATGTAGTGTTTTTTTTTCATTTTTTTTTTCGAAAAAAATTCGAAAAATTTTCGAAATTTTTCTATTTTTCGAAGTTTTTTTATAGAATTTATGTAGTGTTTTTTTTTCATTTTATTTTTCGAAAAAAATTCGAAAAATTTTCGAAATTTTTCTATTTTTCGAAATTTTTTCGGTAGATTTTCGAAAAGCAATATGACTGGGTTAAAAAATCTCACTGAATTTTTTTATAGATTATTTAAAGAAATATTGGCTAATGGCAGCTTTTTTGAAATTAAACTAACTTAAGAATTTACGGCTTTATATAAGACTTAATTATATATGATGTAAGGTTCACGAAATTCAAAACTTTAGTACTATCTGAATTTCACATTTTTGACTCAAAATTCGTAATCTACGCCCTCAAAAACCTCAGAAAAAAAATTTTTTTGAAGGGGGCAAAAAAAAAATTTTCTGCACCCAGGGTTCCAAAAATAGCAAACCTTTTAAAAAGTTGTTGTTCATTAAGACTCAAAATCTCAAAGATAAAACTTAAAAATATTAAAAAAGTATATATATTCTGAAAGAGCATAAAATTCTCTACATGCTACGTTAATTTAGAGAAAAAAAAAAGGGTGTGGCGGTTTTTGTTCGCTAAAAAAAGGAAAAAAATGTGTTTTTTCTGGTTTAAATCGTATCTCCTCCGAGGGATCAATTATGACCCGATTTATTTTTTTTTTAAAAAAATCTTGACAAAATTCTGAGCAAATCTATGGTTTTAATTTTTTATTTTATTGCTTTATTTTTCTCAAAAAATCTCTTTAAATCATGTGATTTTTAACAAATTTGTCAAATTTGTATTCTTTTAATAGAATTTTTAGATTAAACTAAAGAATTCGAAATTTTTAGGTGCTCAACTACTGTTTTTTTCGATTTTCCTGAAAAATATGCTTTTAGAATCTGACCGTATGTCGAACCATTATTGTATCCTACTAAACTTAATTAGAAGATATTGGCGGTGTTTAGTAGGATACAATAATGGTTCGACATACGGTCAGATTCATAAAGCATATTTTTCAGGAAAATCGAAAAAAACAGTAGTTGAGCACCTAAAAATTTCGAATTCTTTAGTTTAATCTAAAAATTCTATTAAAAGAATACAAATTTGACAAATTTGTTAAAAATCAAAAGAAAAAATTTTTTATTGTTATGTAAATTTTTATTTTGCTCAGGGTTTTGTCTATATAGCTTAATACTTCGTTTGAAACCTTTTATCACGATACATTTAATTAAAAAAGTATTGATAAAGTTAAAAAAAATGTCGTGTGCTAGTTAATTTAATAAGATTACTGAATTGTCACCAGTTTAATTAGATGAATATAAAAATACGTTTCTTTTCAAAAAAATGATTTAGTTTTTTTTAAATGTGAATTTACTTTAATAATCAAGCTAGTTTTTCCAATTTTTAATTAATTTAAAAAATTTATTATTTGTCTACCAAGTCCTTTAATTATAAATCAGATTTCAAAGCTCAGATTTTTCATCAGCATTCATATGCCATAATATTCTAAATTATCTAAATACTGTTCTAATTCAAAATTTTTTTTAATCAAAAAAATAACAAAAAATCAACTTAGACGTTAATAAGCCGATTTCAGTTTTTTTTAGTAATTAAGATAAGTTAATTATTTTAATAGGTGATTTATTGTTTTTCAAGTAAAATTACTGAAACTTAAAATAAAATTTATAAAAAAATAATCCTAAATTTACATAACTGATATTATTCTTCTTTATTTTTTCTAAAATGTGAAATTATAAATTAAACATAATTTTACTCAAAAAAACTATAAATTAGTAGATAGACGTTTAATTCGATTTTGAGCAATTTTTTGAGCCAGAGAAGGGTAATATTAGAAATATTTTTTAAATAAGAATTAGAAATATTTTTTAAATAAGAACAAAATTTGGATAATTAAGAATATTATCATAAGAATTTTGATGAAAAATGTGAGTTGTGTTATCTGGTTTTTAATTTAGATATCGATAATTCCTTATTTATTACAATTGGGTTCATATAGCAACAAACGATAAACAAAATTTTCTTTAAATGTTTGAAAAAAAATATTTGTTTAAATTTAATTAAATATTGGAAAAATTAGCATCAAACTTGATAAATTCACATTTTTAAATTGATTAAATAATTTTATGAAAAGTAAGTCATTTTTATATTCATCTATTAAAATTGGTAAAAATCAGCTATATTAGCTAATGAATTAACACACGACATTTTAACACGATTAACAAAAATTATTAAAAATTAACAATAATAATTTTTTTAGTTAAAGTTTCAGTAATTTTTGTTAAAAAAATAATAAATTGCCGTAAAAAAATTTCAAAAATTATATTTCAATTTAAATGAGATTGATTCGAATAAATTTTTTATGCATATCTTACAAATTAAAGAACAAGATTCTGTTTTTAATTTTTATTTAATTAATGCTAGTATCTTCTTGAATATGAATTAGTTAGTAGGTTAAGTGTTAGTTAGTGTCCAGGTTAGACAATTAAATAAATAATTAAAAAAAACATTTAAATTAAAAATTAAAAATTATAATTTTTTGTTTAGTGGCTTCCAGAGATAAAAAAATACTATCCTAATGTACCTGTTCTTCTGGTCGGCACAAAATGTGATCTCAAGCTAAAAGCTAAAGAATCAAAATTAAACTTGACCAAGTCAGACTCAATAAAGTCTTCGCTGCATACTTCAGCAATTTCAGATAGCAAATTTCCTATAGATTCAAAAAAACTATCAAATGAGCTAATTTCATTGAAATCATCTCTGCACCACCAGCTGATCAAGTCCAAGTCGATTCAAGACAGACCCATCTCAATGATTTCCAAAATGTCCAGGGAACAAATGTTTTCATCTACAAATAGAATTGACAACCGGTCCATAGACGAAAATTTAAAACACATTCTTGAAAAATTGAACTCGGTTCCACCATTTCTGACTCTGAACGAGTTCGTCAAGTTGAATCTATTAGACGATGAGACATCTGTAAAGTTAGATGAATCGACTGAATTGGACTCCAGCTCAATATACAATCAATATGTCAATAAAAAACAAATAAATAAACTAAAAGAGGCTGTAAATACTAAATATTATTTTAAAACTTCGTGTTTTGAGATAAATTCGATCCGATTTTTGATGGATAAAGCGATAGTAACCGCGATCAATTTTCACATAAAAAAAGATCGATTACCTTTTAGGCAGTCAAGATCTAATTTAAACAATGATATGGTTAATGATAAAAATGAGCAGAATGCTGACTTGATCAAGAGAACAGATAGCAGTGAGGCTGTTAACAGAGAAAAAGCAAAAAAAAATCAGAAAAAAGGCGGCCTCTGCAAATTGAGATGCTTTAGTTGTACTAGAAGTGAAACTAATTCAAGCCTTAATCAAATTTAGTTTTTCATTTTTTTTAAAATTAAATTTCGAAAATAATTTTAATAATTTTAAGCTTGTATTTTTAAAATTTCCAAATGAAATCGATTAAATAATTGATTCGAATGCATTTTTCCAATATCATCTTTATTTGTTAAAAGAGTGTAAACTTTTTTTTTTTAGTTCAATAAATTTTCCCTTAATCCAAACTCATTATTGTTCATTTTTAAGCATCTTTTGAATGTTTTCACAATTTTGTAAATAAAATATAAAAAAAGTTTATTTAATTACTCTCAATTACAAGATAAAAAATATTGATCTTTATTTTCATCTTTAATAAAATTAAGTATACTTACACCATTATTATAACCAAATAGCAAGCACCTAAAAATGTTGTATTTATTTTTAAACTTTCTAAATTTTGATCACAAATTATTTAAAATAAATTAATAAATTCACCAAATTAATTGTCATTTTTTTTCCAGGCATTTCTTTTGGTACAGTTTTCAATCGTAATTTTTTAAAAATGCTAATTTTTATACGTAACTTTTTTCATCAAACTTGTTTATAAATCAGCATAGTTTGCTAAATATAAAAAAAACATTACATTTAAAATTTATTGAGTCATCATTTATTTAAGATTGATGGAATGGTCTTAGAACAAAAAAAGGCTAATAGAGATCATATCTAACTATTGGTTACACCACTGGTAGTTCGTATTGATGCAATTAAAAAAAGCTCATTAATGTGGAATCTAAAAACCATATTGGTTTTGCAAAAAATTATAGAATTAAGTTCCATTTCCAAGTTTAAAAACTGTACCAAAAGAAAGACCTGAAAAAAAATTTGACAATTAATTAATTTTGCCAATTTGTAATAAAATTTAGAAAGCTCATGAAATAAAAAAAACTTTTTTGGTGCTCATTATTTGGTCATAATAATTGTGTAAGTATATTTAATTTTAAAAATCTTCTGTCTTATGATTGTATACCTATTGGCAGTGGCGTAGCTAGACTGAGAGATGTTAAGCCCTTCTATCCATAAATTTAAAAGGGACTCAACTCCTATTTCCTCTTTAAAAAGTTAAATTTATTAAAATAGTCAAAATTTTTCAGTTAAATTGTAAATTTTCAAAAAAGATTTAATAAATTTTTTATTTCTTTATTTTAAAAGTATTAAGTTAAATATTTTTTTTGTAAATTGCCGTCTAATAAAATGTAAATTTATTAAAAAAAAATTTTTTCCACTTCGAAAATGTCAGACGATCGATGAGATAAAAATAAAGCTTTGAGTAATCAAATTTTATTTTATGTTTTACCTTTTCTTTTAAATATTTTTTCAGGATTTATTTTTAAATATTTTTTGGTGGTGGAAAGAGCAAGTCCTAACGTAGCTCGATGTCTGATATTTTTTTGTTAATTTTAAATATTAATTTTTTCGATTTTAAAATAAAATAAACTATAAAAAAATAAAATACGATCGAACCTGAAATCATAAAAATGACACTTAAATTTTTTTTCTAATTTCCTTGATTTAACTATGAATCCAACATAACAATCAGAAACTTTGTGCCGAGCAAAGAATACAACTAGGCATTCTTTTTTTGATAAACAAAAAACGATAAAACTTTTTTAGTTAATCTCCGAGTTGAACAAGATCAAATTTAAAAATCTAAATGGAATTTTAAATAATATAAATAAATTAAGATAGTAGACTCTAAGGCCTTTATTTTAGAGATAAATTTTTCGGCATGTAATTTTTTTTTTTTATCACAAACAAAAATCAAATTTAAGCCTAGTTGATTGTGAGTTTTTAGATTTGACTTGATAGACAAAGTAGCAAGCAGATGACAGGTTCTAAATTGTTTGGAAACGGATTTGAGAACCAACAAGCATAAAATTTACTAGATGGATTTATTTAGTTACATATCCATCTTATAAATGTTTAATTGTTTGCTATGAGTTTAAGTATGCTAAGATTTACACTGATTGTTGCTTGACTGAGTACGGCTAAAACAAATAATGCATTTAATATTTGATTTGATTAGCAATTTTGTTTTAGTTATGCGAAATGTCTTTATTAATCCTGTTAAAAATCTAGTATCCTCAAACCTGGCTAGTCAATTTGTATCAGCAAATAAACCCACAGTATTTCTACCAAGTGTCATTCAAAGGCATTCGAGCAAAATGAAGAAATGAACAAATTCATAAATTATTTGTTTCTTAGATAACGCTAATCACTATTCCAAGTACAGACACTTTTCCAGGAAATAGACTTTAAATTTTCTAATTATAAACCAATTTAATTGAGTATCAAATTTCATGAACAACTTTTTGTAGTAAGGTACTAAGCATTTTTCGTGGTCTAATGTTGTTCTATTCAAGCAATATCAAATTTCGACCAAATTTACAGCTATTTTACAATTTATTTTTATCAAATATTTAAAATAAGTTTTTTTATTTAATTGAGGAAATTAGGACACTTAGTATGAATTAGAATGAGAACAGTTTTTGGGTCAGAGCGAAGGATGTCTCTTCGCTCCGTAATTACAGATAGGAAATTGACTTTCTCACATTTTTTTTTATTTGAAACAAAAAAAAAGGTCCACAAATTTATTGAGCTGTCATAGATTTTAAGATAAGAAAAAAAAATCCAATTTAGTTGCTCCCGGACTAATATTTTAGCATTTATTTATTTTTTTATTTTTTTGGATAAAGCGGTGTGTCGGAATTTGAAAATTTCTCATGAATGAAAAATTGAGCCATTTGAAGCAAGAAAATAAATTAATTTCAACTCAACATGTCAATTTAAAAAGGCGAAAACAAGAAAGAACTTTCAAGGATAATTAAAATACCTAAGACAAATATTTGAAAAAAAAATTAATCTATCAAATTCAACGAGGATATTGTCTTTAAAAAATAGCCCACTTGTTTTTGTTCCCATGAAACAAAAAGTGGCTTCAATTTATTATGCTCTAATTTAATGGACATACATGGTAAGTCTTTATTTGTTAAAAGCTCTTATTAGCCATCAAATTGTTTAGAAATTTTAAATTTGTGTATTTTAATCGATTCGCTAGATTAGCTTAGCTCAACATTGTCAGTTCAAAACATCCCAACAAACAAAAAAGACAATGAATTTTTTTTCATCTTCTATTAGAGATAAGATCTCTGTAGAATGCCGTAATATTTATTTAATTTAAATTGACCTCCATCAAAAGAAGTACAAAAAAATGGTTTTTATTTTTTTTTCATAAAAAATAAAGTAAAATTAAATACTAATAAAAATTAGAATAAGAATAAAGATCAGTTATTTATTCAGTCTGGAAAAAGTGCAGAAAAAATTAACTGTTTTAACTTGGTTTTATTAGTTCATTTAGAGGATTTTGAATTTTTAGTTATTCAAAAACAGCTCTAGAGAATCTAAGCTAAAGTCATGAATTTAAAAGTGTCACTTTTTTGTGAGTAAGAATTACAAACAAATAAAGAGAGATTAAAATACAAAATGTGATTCGTGAAAATTGATATGAGAAAATCACATAAAAAAAGTTATATCATAAATTTAAGTCAACAATCAAAATAAAGAATTTTAAATAGCAAAACAGTGGACTAATTAAAACTTTAAATCTTTTTAATTGTTTAACTATATTTTTATATTTTTTTTCAAATAATAAATGTTTGTATTAATACCATTTAGACGAATCTAGATTAAATTATTTAAATTTTATTTTATGCTTTTTTAAATTTGGAAGATTTGAGCTCAAGTAATAGAAGTCATAAGGGTTATGACCTTTCACGTCCATTTCGCCTTGGTTGCGGCTTTTAAACAAATAAATATAAAAATCTAAATAAAATATTCTTCTTTATTCATTTAAAATTAATTTTTTGTTATTACAACAATGTAATTGTCTAATTACTGACTCTTGAAAGCTGTAAGACATTTTATTTTTATTTTCCTATCTTGATTTCTTTTTTAATTCAAAAACAGCTAAGATCACATAAAATTAAATTGAAAATTAATTAAAAAAGTTAAGAAATCATTTAAAGTAAAGGAAAAAATAATTTTTAAGTGTTAATTAACATTTAAAAAAATATTTTTGACAGATTTAGTTTTATGTATTGTTTTTTTAGGCTTTACACTTTCAATTGTTTTTAATTTTCGCCACTTTTCTGCGACAAGTATAACTCCAAAAGTTATTTTTGGTAAGCATTCGTTTTATCAACTGCACCATCAATAAATTTTTTTTGTAAACTGTAGCAATAACTGAAAATTATTTCAAAGAAAAATAAGATCAATCTAAATTATTGGAAATGCTATAACGTAGAACTTTTTTTTTCATATTTTCTTTATTTCTTATTCTTTTTATATCACTATTAAAAAAATTTAATATATTTTTTTGTCTTCCTAAATTTTTTAATACATATACTAGCTAATTTTTATTTTTTTAATTCTCTTTAAAATTTTTTTCTCATAATAGAAGGCTAATTCAATCTTGTTAATAAATTAATCATTTGAGATGATAGATGGTTGAACCTTATAGAACTGATTAATGTAACCAGCATTTTTGAACAAGTGAAAAAAAGAAAAATTAAAATATTTTAAATAATTTCTGCAATTTAATTTTTAATGAATAACTTAAACATTTAGACTTTGCAGACTTTTTTCAGAGACCTAATTTAAGTGATATAAATTTTTAATCCGCAGAATTTTTTTTTAATCTTTGTGCCAAAATGCACAGTGTCTGATATTGGGCATCTTGGAAAAAAGAAAGAGTTGTTCAAATTTAAAGATATTTATTCAGCAATCAAAATCTGGTTTTTAAAAAAAAAAAATCTCTATTTTTCTTTAAAGCTTGCTCAGTCTGTTTTCAAGTCTTTAAGTTTCGTTCTAGGGCTTTGTTTGTAGAAGAAATTGCTCAATAGGAAAACTTTTGCGGTGGTCGGAAAGCCTAGGCACCATTGTTAGATTAGGCAGAGACGACTCTCTTGTCTTCTATTTGCTATTCGGCTAAATGCGCTCATGAATTTTAAATCTCGCACAAAATTTGAGATAAATTTTAATTATTTATTTGTTGAGATTAATGCCTATGAGAAGATTAGATCAAGCTGTAATATTAACATTAGTGGACAATTTTTTGAATTAATTTCCATTATCTAGAGATATTTTAATTCTCGCATTTTTAGGCTTGAAAATTTAGGATTTATTTATGTTTTGTATTAATTTAAACCAAAGTAAATATTGTACTAAACAAAAAAAAAATAAAAAGGGAAAAATAGGGAACAAAAATTCGAGCCCACTTGTTTTCCAAAGTTAAAGTAAAGATAGACTTGTTTAACTATGCAACGATCATGACATAGCTTGATTTTAGCTACTTAGGCGAATTATATCGAGTTTCACTACTTTGTGTGGCCGGCTCTTCTAAGCCTGGCTTAAATCATGAGTCAATGAAGATGTGATTTTTGACCAGTTTATTTGGAGCATTCACACTTGGAATCCTAAAGGAACACTTGGCAGATTTAAATATAATTAATTATTATTTATTTTATTTAATTAGCCTCCTATTAGGAGAAGTAAATTTAAAAAAAAATTTAAAAAAAAATTTAAAAAAAAATTTAAAAAAAATTAAAAATTAGATAGAATATGTGTAAAAAATTTAGAATAAAAAAGATGCTAAATTGTTTCACATCAAGTTGAATCCTTAAGGAACACATTGTAGATTTAAATATATTTAATTATTATTTATTTTATTTAATTAGCCTCCTATTAGGAGAATAAATTTAAAAAAAATTAAAAAAAAAATTTAAAAAAAATTAAAAATTAGATAGAATATGTGTAAAAAATTTAGAATAAAAAAGATGCTCAATTGTTTCACATCAAGTTGAATCCTTAAGGAACACATTGTAGATTTAAATATTTTTAATTATTATTTATTTTATTTAATTGGCCTTCTATTATGAAAGGTAAATTAAAAAAAATTAAAAAAATTAGAATAAAAAAGATGCTAAATTATTACATATAAAAAAGTCATATAAAAAGGAATAAAGAAGATAAGAAAGTACCAAAAAAAAGAGCTTCACTTATTCATTATTAAACCCATTAAACCCATGAGCTTAATGTTGTAAACAATCAATCTTTTTTTTTGTTTCTCGAAGAATTTAGCTTCATTAATTTGGGCAAAGTTTGAAAAATAAATTCAAGTTAGGTAATCGATGCCAAATAAATATATCTAGTCAAGTTAATTAATCTTTTTTGAATGAAAAATACTAATAATTAAATCGCATTTTTGCACTACCTTGGACCGACTTCAAAATTTGAAGTGAAATACTCGGAGAGCATAATTTTTTAATAAAGCTTAAATTTTTAAAAGCTTTTAACACTGACAGTTGAAATTTGTTCAATAAAAATTTCAAGTTTATTTCATGTCAATAAGAAGCTCGACAATTCATTTTTTTTTAATTTTTTTTTTGTTGTACGACTCGTGTTTTATTTTAGCAAATGATTAAAGACACATATTAAACAGAATGATTTATAGGTTAAAATATATTAACAATTTGAAAGCTTTTAGATTTCAAGAATTAATAAAAAAAAATTCCAATTAAAAAAAAAAACTTGTTCTTTCTAAGAATAGCTGGACGGCAAGTCAAGTCAAGTCCGGCTTGTTCTTATAAAAAGAAAGTGAAAAAAATTTTATTTTGAATTTTTTAGTTTTCAAAAATTGCCAACAATGTCCCCGTACTGCCATTTGATCGGGTCACAAGCTCTAAATACAACAAATTTAGACTAATGGGTTTTAGTTTGGCATAGTTTGTTTTTTGTTTGGGTATTACATCTGCGAACCATTAATAGTCATTAATTTGCCTAGAATAGATCTGATCGAATTTGTCATGCATCAATTAATTTTGAGTTTATCTTGTGATTGTTTTTTTTTTTTTTTTTTTTTTTTTTATTTTGCTAATGTCAATCGAGCAAATGGGTTTTTTTTTTTTTAAAAGCTGCTCTCATTTGACCAGTCTTGCATTTTCACAATTTTCTATTTGGATACTCTTTGGAACATGTCTCCGAATTAATAGAGCTGTTTTTTGAAATTAATCGGAATATTTAGGTGACGCTTTTTTATTATTTAATTAGCAAATATTGGTAAATTATTTTATTAAAATTTATTTGCCTCAAATAAAAGTCTGATTTAGACTAGAAGCTAAATAGGCCATGAATAGGCGAAAGGATTTATTTACTGAAACAATTCTAAATCAATAAACAGCCTGGACGAACATGCAAGCTTGTTGAAGATGGTAAATAAACTCGAAAGAGCTTAAGTTAGCTTGGCTTCTTGTCCTTCTATAAGAGCACTTGACCATTCTGGTCTAAAACAAAATAAATTTCGCTATGGGCAATGAGAAAAAGCTAAATTAGTGGGATTTTTTTTTTCGATGTGTGACACTGGGCTCTAATAATTATTAAATAATAAAGTAAAAGTAACATTTGAATAAAATAATTTTACTAATGTTATAGAAATAGCTAAATTTTATTTCAATAATTAATTTTTTTAACTATTTGTAAAGTTCAATTTAAAACTAACATGTTCATTTCCTTTCCTTAACCTTTCTTCAATTTTTAGGCAAGAAAAGGAAAAGTGGGGAAAGGAAGAGCCGAGGAAAAGTCGAGGAACAAAATGCGCACAAATAAGTTTTAATTTGTGCTGTACATTTAATTTCATCTTATTTTATATCTAGAAACATAAATTACTTGACAAATGTCATTGAAAAAAAATTTATTTTCATTTTAATTTTATTTAATTTTTTATTAATCATGAGACAGGCGTAATTTTATGAAATAAATAGTAAAAAAATATTCAAGTTATAATTGTTCTAAGTTCATTACAAAGTTTTATTGCTATAATATTCTATAGTTTGATTATGGAACGTATTCTTAGTTCATAAATAGTTTTAAAGTATAAATTTAAATCCTTAGTGTGATGGCATCTTGCTAGTTTCACAAGATATTTGCCATTTATGCAATCAATTTCGCAGTGGAAGGACTTGATAAGGTCAAAAAAGAAACGGTTCGAGTTGTGATCCAAATTTCACTTAATTGCAAACAAATCCTATGGTGCTGAATACCCAAAATGCTCTAAGCAAGTTCAAATGATCCAAATTTAATAAAAAAAAACTAATTTTGTTTTTGTTTAATTTTTTTTTTGTAATTCAAGAAAAAAATATCTTGTTCGAATTGAACAAATAGTAGAATAATAGCTAAGTAGCACTGCTTAAGTATCCAGATCCTTGGATTTTTAATGTTGTAAGTTTTCGAATGCGTACAAATGGTGCAGATGATTAATTAAATTTAAAAGAAGGATTTTAGAGTAATATTATGCCAGAATTTTTGTTGGTATTTTTTGGCTAATGCTAAAAAATACTTTCTTTTCCAAATTAAGAAATATTCTAAGGTCAAGAGTTAATAAATTGAGAATAATTTGAAAAAATGCTATTTGAATTTTGTTACAACTAGCAAGACATTTTCAAATGGGGGGGGGGAGATCAAAATAAATTTTTTTTTTTTCAGATTACATTTTATTAGAAAAATAAAAACAATAAATTTTAAATATTTTTTTGAAAATTAACAATTTAGATGAAAAATGATGACTGTTTTTGATTAAGGCATTCTTTTTTGTTGTGGGATGTTTTTCTGGTATTCAGTTGGCCAAGTGGTTGTAATGGCAAATTTGTTCCACATATCAAGTACCTAGTGAATTAAAAAGAAGAGAGCAATTAAAGCCAATGATAAGCCCATTTGGGCAAGTAAATAAAACAAAATTGGCGAACAATAGGCGAAAAAATGCAGCACCATGTAATCGAAATGAAAGCTAAATTAGAGAAGAACCCGGGGATAACTTGAAATGGTTTACATGACATATATTGCTTTGTATAAATAACAATTTCTTATTGACAATTTTAGTTTAAACAAAATAATTGAGACCTTTACAAACAACAAAATTAAAGTCGAGTTTTCTATTTCTTTCTCTAATAATTGTGTATTTAACATTTGTTTGTAAGAAATTGTTTTCGAGTGCCGGATTTGAGAGCCATCGGACAACCATGGTTACACTAGGACATTATTCAATAGAGATCATCGTGTCCAGTGTGTGCTTTTGCGAACGAATCTAAGGTTTCAATAGAAAAAAAAAAAAAGTTTATTAAAAATTTTAAAGAACTAG
>QEOQ01000688.1:765391-845729 GCA_010279815.1 Brachionus plicatilis | reverse complement strand
TTTTTTAAATTGTTAGCAATTTTTCTAAAAAATTTTCTAAAAAAATCAAAAGCTTTTTTTGTTAAACCAGAAGCATATGTTTTATTGATACGGATCAACAAAATGCGAGCAGGACCTTTAAACAAATCTGTTTATTTCGCATAACAGATCCAGCTAGATCTCGGCAACAAAATTCCTCATAAACGTCATTCAAATTTACAATGCTAGTATCTGTTTGAAATCTTAATGCCCCATTTTACATGATTTATTAAAGCAATTTAAGCTAGGCTTGCACGATATTAAATCATTCTAGCTAAAATATTCAAGTTTATTCTAACAAAAAAATTTGGAAAAAAAAGGCATTGTGAATTTTAGAACAACAAAACATAACTAAATGTAACTCTGCACTTTGGGAGTATTAAGATAATGGCAAAAAGTCTTGGATAATTTTACTTGTTTTTAAAAGCTGCATAAAAACTTCAAGATTTAGATTGAGGAGATTTTTTTTTATTTTTTATTTAAGTGTTTGAAAATAGGAATTTTTTGAGTTATTTAGTGAAAATTAATTTTTTTCATCTAATTATTAATAAGTGATTTTTAATAAAAAATTTTTTTTAAAATGACGTCAACCATAAATTTAAATCATTATTTTCGGATCAACACTTAAAAAAGGTATTTTATTGTAAATGCGTAATTGTAAGACTGGATGTTCAAACAATTGAATTTTTTTCACTCGAAAAGGAATTTCTGGAACATTTTTCCACAAACAATTTGGTACACTTTTAAAGTAAAAAAAAAAATCATTTTTATTCTTTTCTAAAATTTACAATGCAACAAAAAAGCTGGTCACACTAGACTGGCTAAGTTTTCGAGGGGAAAAATTATAATTAAACTTTAAATTTTTTTTAAGAAATTAAATTTTTGAAAAAAAAAATAGAATTTGAATTATTTTGTAAAAATTAAAAAAAAAAGTTTTCGATTAAATTTCACTTTCACTTTTTTAATTCTATCAGATGATCTATCATGCAGTCGTTTTATTTTCGAGGTTTGAGTAAATTTTTCAAAAATTTTTAAATATTCAAAAACATTTAATTGCTAGAGTTTCCTTTAGACTTTTGAAGAATTCAAAGAAATCAAAAAGATTAAGCCATTTTCAAGTCAAAGTTTAATGACATGAACTCGTGATTTTTAAGCAATTCTGTTTTTTTTTGCTTTTTTAGTCATATCTTTGAATGAAACTTTCTTCATTTTTTTTGTAGAGAAAAAAATTTAAAACAACATATTTATTTAAAAAAAAACAATTGTATTATAACAACTATTGGCGAACAAACAAAAAAATGTTTTTTAATTATTTCAATTTTATTTTAAAGTAAATTTTGCTTTTTTATATTTAAACTAATTAGAAAGGAATACAAACTTTGGTTCGTATGCTAAATACTTCAGATTGGAGTCATCCGACTGGATTTAAATTAAGAGTAGCGATTGCAAACATGTCATGCATAATTTTGCCCAGACTAATGGTAAATTTCCAAACAGACAAAACACAGCGTTCTGCCAGCAAATTTATCGCATTAAAAATCTTTATACCAAGCACCATGATCTTTAATTATTTTTTTTTTTTTTATAAAAACTAGTCGATAATCTTATTTAGATAGATTTCAATCTAAATTTGTAAAAAAATTTCTTTTAACTTTTTTACTTGCCTACGAGGCTCAAATTAATTAATAATAGAAATAAAAACAAAAATAATAATTAATACAATTTAAGCTAGGCTTGCCCGATATTAAATCATCATAGCTCAAAAATTGAAGTTTATTCTAGCAATAAAATATGAAAAAAAAACAAAGCTGGTCACTTAGATTAAGAGTCTTGAGAGCCAAAAAAATATCCAATATTTTCCTTGTAATATGATGATTTCTAGTATTTTTGCTCGGATTAGCGGTAAATATTTTCAAGAGTGTTTTTTCGATGAAGTAAGCTTACCGGCCAAAATAGAAGCCATTTGGGCTAATAATCATTTAGGTTTTATTTACAAAGCTGATTCAACCGGTTTTTAATTAGCTAAGAGCTCTTTTTCTCAATACTCTCCGGAGCAATTGTTTTCCGGGCCTAATTTAAAATGTTGGTGTACAAATAACCAAGGTTGGTGATTATGCAATAGTCAAACAAATAACTAAGCTACCTAGCTAGGTAGCTCATGTACTTTTTTTTTGCTTGGGAAAAAAACAGCAGTGTGTGGAAAAAAGTTAATTGAATGGCCACAAGCAAGCTTATGTGGTCGCACGGAAAAGGTAGACACGAAATTTTTTTTTTTTCTATTTTTCAATTAAAAGTTATTTTCAATTTAAAAATATTATCAATGTTTGGTTTACTTAAGCAAGTCTATCAGTTTGAAAAAGTCGAAAAACTAGTTTAATAGAGATATTTGTTGTGTTGGCTTAATTTGCGCTCATAAAAACCCATTTTTAGTTGATATCTTTGAGGTCGTTGTTGTTGTTGCTAGTTTATGGCTACTCTAGTTTGTTTATGTTCACGAATGGATGGCTCGGAAGTCACTGCACATGAATTATTAACCGGAAAGCAATTAACATGGAGATTATTTATTGTTTTTTGCCGAGCAATCGAGGCCCATTAAGTCGCGCGTAATGCCAGCGCAAGAAGCAAATATTTGATAAGATTTAATATTTGTTTTTGGCCAATAAAGCAAAATATTTTATTATTTTTTATTAAATTTAATTGAAATTTTGATAACAAGTCCAATGACAACAAGTCGAACTTTGAAGAACCCATTTAGACCAGACAAACAATCGGCGTGCTCAGCCATTTCACTCAGGCTATTCTTTCATCGATGTTCTTGGTCTCACCAGATTTGTCTATGACTATGCTTGAGCCGGCCTAGCTACAAATCAAAATCAGTCTTAATTAGAAATTTAACAAATTTGATAACTTTTACAATTTATTTCTAGTTCATATATTGACTAGTGAATTATTTGGCCAAAAGTAATTGAAAGCAATTTTTTCTCGTTTAGTTTAACTCTAAACATACCTTAATTTGAAATCAATCGGATTAAATAGATACAAAGAAAGGAGGTTTTTTTCTCTTTTTTTTTTCTATTTTTTTTTCGATTTTTTTTTTCTTTCTCAACATAAATAGATCAATAGTCTAGATATTCTGAACTAGGGCTATTAAGCTGAGTCTAATTGATTTATGTGTTTATTACTCGCTTTGAATAGGTCTTAATAACTCTTTAAGGTCGCGGCAATGACTATATTTTATGATAATGGGAGTCTTCGGGGATTGCAGAAATTAACTTTAATTTAAATGAAATTTAAAAAAAAAAAGTAATCATGGTAATCTACTTAAGGTCTCTAAGATTTTTAAATTGTTCTAAGGCTTGAGCTCAAATCTCGACTCATGAAATCGCGTTAATTGCTCGGAAACAAACAAACTCTAGCAGGTAATCTATGAGAACTCGAGCAATAATTTTTTTTTTTTTTTATGTTACTTTAGAATAAATGATTTAAATTTTGACGAAAAAAAGCTTGTTTTTTAACTATCGGTTTGTTCGTGGACCTGGCAAAAAAAATTCTTATTTTATTTTTTTAAATTTTTTTGGCTTAAAAAACGATGTAAATTTCGATGGAAGTCTCAATGAAAAAACTACCAAAATTTCCGATTTTTTTGTTGTTTATTTTATTTTGTTGCGTTCAGCATCGATTCGTTTTTGGTCAGTGTCAATTCAATGGACTCGAATACCAAGTAAGAATTTTTTTTTTTAATTTTTATGTTAGTTTATAAATCCCTAAAATTATGCAAAAATCAATTTTTTTATTTTTATTATTTAATTATTTAAATTGAGGCCTCGAAGGCTCATAAGTTTAAAAAATTAAAAAAAATTTTTTTTTTATTTCAATTTTTATTAAAACTTTTCAATTTCACTTTATTTTCAAAAGTTACATCATCAGAATTGGCGCTTACTGAATCTAAAATTGAATAATTAAATTTTTTTATTTGACTATAAAACCTAGTTGTTATCTGTGCTAATTGAATTAAAATAAAATGATAAAATTTAAAAGTTAAAAAAAAACAAATATTTGATCAAGCAGTTTTAAAGTTATGTCTTTGGCAAATATGTTAAGATTTCTAGGTAAAATTTTTATTTCTCTCATTAAAAGTAAATTTAGCAGATAGACGCAAGTGGTATTTGTTACAAATATTTGAATTTTCATTAACAAAAAAAAATTAAAGATCTACTATAGCAGGACTAAGTTAGACGTTCTGCTTTGTTAATTTATTTAAACTAAATTGACCGTAAAATATTAACTATTATTATTATTATTAAGAAATTTAAACACCAATTCTAGTCAAAATTTTCTCTTGTTGTAAGGCAAATGCTTTTTTGTTTTTTGTTTCTCAAGATATTTCGAATAAATAAATTTAATCATAATTTACACACTTTAAATGATTTTGATTAAAATAAATGAATTTTGCAGCGCTTAATTAAAAATTTACAGATCAATATGTGAGTATGTTATTTAGATATGAACAAAATCTTTTTTTATCAATTACAAATTTTTCCAATTGATTTTTGGTAAATTAATAAAATAATAGATTTAAAGAATTTCCTAATATTGTGACAATATTGTGCGAAAAAATAAAAAATTAAAAGTAATTTTATTTCTGAGGGCAAGAAAAAGTACTAAAAACAAATAGTATTGAAATTAGAGCCGATAAATATTAAGTCATTTTTATCGGGCCTTAAAAATATAGGTTAAATTAAGGCACTTTTAATAAATCTCACAAAAAACAGAAAATAAAACTAAAAAAGATTTTTCTCTGTTTTCAGAAATCAATAGCAAAAAATTAATTTGATCTAATTTACAACTTTAATTCTGGATTCTGTCCATTATAAAAAAAATCGCAGCTTTATTCAATGCAAATTGAAAAAAATATCTTCTTCTAAAAAAAGATAGATTTTGATTTTGTTTTTTCATTATGCTTGAAAATTAATTTTTACTTTTAACCATCCTCATGGCAATTTATTGAAATGAATAAATATAAATAAAAAATAAAATATTTTTGAAAATTGATTTTATGCCATTTTTAGCCTTGCAAAAATATTCTTAAATTTAAGATTAAATTA
This sequence comes from Brachionus plicatilis, assembly GCA_010279815.1. Taxonomy (NCBI): domain Eukaryota; kingdom Metazoa; phylum Rotifera; class Eurotatoria; order Ploima; family Brachionidae; genus Brachionus; species Brachionus plicatilis. The sequence continues at coordinate 840,606 of QEOQ01000688.1, read as the reverse complement.
AAATAATTAAAAATTTTGAATAAAAAATGGACTAATATAAAATATATTTAATTGAAAGGAATACTCAAATTGGGTCCATAGTTGCAATAATTGTACTTGTATAAATTCGGTGCCATTTTGTGAAAAAATCCAGTGTAAATACGAACCATGTGAGTCTGGTCAAGTACTCATGTTGAGTGATGAAAAATGCTGTCCGACTTGTCAAAATCCTAAAAAATCATGCAATTACGATGGATATTTGATAAATGTATTTTTTTTTCTGATTTTATAGAGCAAATTAATAAAAAGAATTTTTCTAGCACAACACTGAATTTTCACCCAAAATCTGCACCACTTGTAAGTGCAAAAATGGTCAAATGGAATGCACTGAAAACTGCCAAGACCAAAACGAAATAAGCCAAGAGGCTTTCAAAGATTTACAACAATCAATCGAACAACGCCGCGAGTTATTTCGCCAACAGCGAGTTCTAATGACCGGCCATGCAAACCAAGCAATGATACCTGAAAAATCATCCTCATCCATCTGCCTTTATGATAACAAAATATATGAATTCAACAGCACTTGGTCCCCGCTCAAGTGTACCCAATGTACATGCAGCTATAACTCGGTAGTCGATTGCTACGTTCATGAATGTCCAAAGCTTAATTGTCCCAACGGAATCGAAACTGATCCAGACGGGTGCTGCCCTAAATGCAAACTCAAATGGACATGTTCACAAAATGGTGTCACTTACCAAGACGGAAACTTTTGGACCAGCAAAACTGACTCTTGTCTTCACTGTGCTTGCACTCAAGGAAATGTTAATTGCTTTGAACAAAATTGTTCCTCAACAGCCTGTCAAAAGGTAAGCTTTATTGACTAATGACCAGAATTTTATTGCTTTGACTTTTCTAGGGAGAAATGTGGGTGAAAAAATCAGACCAATGTTGTGCACAATGCGTTTCTAAAATGAGCGAAAACTGTGAATATCATGGCAAATTGCACTACAATGGAGAAATGTGGTACACAAAAGGATGCCAGCATTGTGCTTGTGTTTCTGGTAGAGTTGTGTGTATGAATGTAGAGTGCGAGTCAAAATTTTGTCTAAAAGACGAAATCATGGTGAGAAAAAAAGACGATTGCTGTGTAACTTGTCGAAAACCAAAAGTTTGCTCTATTAACAACATTGTCCAAATCAAAGTAATTTAATAAAATTAATGAATTATTCTTAAATTTGAAATTTAATCTCTAAAAGTCAAAATTAATTAATAATAACTTTTTAATTTTTACTCGTTTTATTACTGTAGTCTATGACACATGGTTTTTATGTAGTTTTACGATAAATTATGGATGGTAACGTAAATTTATCTAAGATTACTTGAATTTACCCAGAACCAAAAAGGGTCAAAAAATAGACATTTTTTCGAAATTCTGATACAATAAATAAAATTTTTAATTTTATTCAAGTTTTATTTTAGAAATTAAATTTCCGTATTTTTAGTAATTTTTGGTAGTTATTGGAATTTTAATTGGTAAAAAACTTAAAATGAAGTAAAAAAAAAATTTCCAAAATTAACGAGAAAAAATCCAAATAAACTAAAAAAATTGTGTTTTTTTCTTTTTTTTTTTTTACTTTATTTCACGTTTTTTTACCAATTAAATTTCGAAAAATTACCAAAAATTACGTAAATAACGATAATTTAATTTGATGAATCAAAATTGAATAAAATTTAAAATTTGATTTATTTAAACAAAATTTCGAAAAATTGTCTTCCTCTTGACCCTTTTTGGTTTCAGGTTAATTCAAGTAATTTTAGATAAATTTACGCAAAAATACATGTGTTTAAACGGGGACGACCAAAAATGTGACAAAAATGCAAAAAAAAGTTTAATTTATTTAACTTAAGTGTTGAGTTTTTAATTTGAAAAAAGTATATATTAAGTATGTAATCAAAAAAAAATTTTAAATGAATATTTGACTCGTTATCTAAAACTGTTATGTCGTCATCGAATGTTTCTTCATCTTGTCTAGATTCTTCAAATAATTCAGATTTTTATTCAGAAAAACAATTTAATAAATTTTGTTGGTTTTCAAATATTGGAAGAATAAAATTATTAAAGAGATTTTTTTCTGTAAGCAAATTTTAACTTTATTAAAGGCTTTTTGTCGGCTTATATTTTTTGGGGTGACAAATTAAATTTTTTAAGATGTCAAAAATAACTAAAAGTGGTGACTAATTTAATTTGTTTTAGCTGACTATAAAAAACTAATTATTCGGACAAAAATACTACACGACTGACAAATTTATATATTGAGATGACTTTTTAATAATTTTTCACTGATAAAATAAAACCTTATTAAGAGACAAAAAAAAACTAATTTTAGTGACGAAAATATTTATTTAAATTACAAAACATAAAAAAATATAAACGATTAATTTTTTTTTGTTTTTTTCCCTGAGTTGTTGATTTCTTTGGTCTTCCTCGTTTTCTTGGTAAATCCACTGTAGCTTCAGCAACATGTTCTTTTGTCACAGTGAATTCAATACTTTTCTTTTAACATTAATTTCTGTTATGAGAAATTAAAACGAGTTTCAGATTAAAAAAAAATATTTGTGCCTATATTGATGCTGGAGAAACAAATGTCTTTAATTGAAGAAAATTTTTTTTTGAAAATAGCAGCTGATGTAGCATATTTTGCTTCACAATTCAAAAAATTTTTTTTATTTATATTTGGTAATAAAAATAAAGTTTTAATCAATACAAAATAGTTAATTGATAAAGAATTTTAAGTTACCTTTGAAATGCAAAAAATGCAAAAATCCCTGGTTATAACACTACAGTAAATAAAAAACTTTTATTTATTTTTTTTTCGTCCAAAGGAAAATGAGTTCTGGTTGTCGAATTCAGTTGATTTGCATCAAAAAAAGTCTCCAAATCCTTGTAAACTTTGCCAATGCAATGACGGCCGAGTTGAGTGCTACACAAAATCATGTCAAAATGACAAGTATCCAACTTTTGCCCATTTAAGCGTTTATTTGAACGAAAAAAAACAAATAAATGCCCGGACAATTCCATTTTTGACCGACTTCATCAAAAGCATGAGAAAAAACACTCTAATTTTCGTTTCATCTGGGCCCAAATATTCCAATTTGTTTCTAAATGACAAAACGGTCAAACAATTTAGACTGAGTGATATTGCAGCGTCCAAAATTTACTACAAAATGGACTCCAGCTTTGACCAAGACGGCTACCTGAACGACCATGCTGTATTGTCAGTGATGTCGCACGACAATCGAACAATTCACAACATACTTCTAGAGTTCGAGCTATTCAGATCCAACGACCAGACCGAGTATGATCTATTCAAGCTTCGCAAGGACGAGTCGTTTTTGCCAAGGTCTTTGAAGCATTTGAACCAAGATCGATCAGTGCGCGAGCACACCACCAACAACCGAAATCAAAAGCCAAGAAAAACCATCTTTATTCAGCCAGGCGAAGCAATCAAGATCACGTCAAACGAACTAAAGCCCAAATCTTTGCCATCGAGCACCGATGCACAAAAATTGGTCTATTTTTTGGTCTCATCCAAGCCAAAGTATGGCGATCTAAAGCTCAAAAAAGTCTATGCAGCGGACGAAATTGTGCCTGCCGGATGGACCAAGGTCAATGACTTGTATCTTGAAAAGTCGGTGAGAGAATTCACCCAGACCGACTTGGACAAGGGAAATGTATGGTACGAGCCTTTTAATGAATTTCCAAGCTGTGGCACGTTTGGCTTCGACGACCAATGCTCGAACCAATTGAATCCAAAGTATGACCACTGCATGTTTGAAGTGTACCACCAAGACAAACTCGGCCATCTAATTTCCAAAGAAATAATTCACTTTAGCATTCAAAACGAGGTCATAAACGAAACTGTTCTAGGCCTCGAAGTCATCGAGAACCAAATAAACCCTCTGACATTTTCTAATTTTGACATTGCCGGCATAGACTCTTCCCGCGAGTATCTAATGTACCGCGTCATCAAAAGCTTGGGAAAAGACCAAGGTCAACTGGAACACGCCGACCATCCGGGAATTCCAATCGAGACTTTTACCCAAAAAGATTTGAACAAAGGCCTGATTTTGTACCATTCGCCCAAAGAAATAGGCCCAAATCCAAAAGAGTTTTTTTTCACTTTTGTCGTAACCAACGATAACAGAAGTGACACTTTTCCAGAGACGCCTTTTCATGTTAAAATTGTACCAGCTAATGACCAAGGTCCAGTGTTTGCCGAGTCCGTGTCTCAAGTTAAACTCCTTCAAAGTGCTAGTTTAATTTTGTCCCGGGACTTGTTTGATGTTCAGGATCCGGACACATCTTTGGAAAGCTTGATATTCAGGATAGAAAAAGCACCAGATAATACAGTGATTGAACTGCGCAACAAAGGCCAGCGCTATGTTATTTCCAAAGGCGATAGCTTTTCAATCCAAGAAGTCCGCGATGGCACATTCAGATTGATCCACAACGGAGCCAATGTTAACAATGACTTGCTCAAAATTTCTGTCTCGGATGGCAAACACATGGCAATTAAAACTATTAATATTGACATCAGGCTAGTTGACAGTGTGGCACCGAGAATATCCGAAAGATCGACCATGCTTTTAACTGTAAAAGAATCCCAGGCTAAGAGCATCAGGAGAGAGAATATGGCTTTTGTGGATGACCATAGTTCGCCAGAGAAAATATTCTACAAGCTAAACTCTCATTCAAAACTAGCTGGCCGATTGTTTAATAAAGATAAATTGATAGAGGTAAATTCGATGTTCACCCAGGCTGATATTGATCTGCAGAATATGCGATATGAATCGCCGCAAGAAATTGGCCAGAACATGCTCACCGAAGTTTTAAGCTTGGATGTGGCGGACAAGGAGGGAAATGTGCAAAAGGATCAAATGTTCACTATTAAAGTTGAGCCAGTAGACAATCAAGCGCCCACTGTTCAAGTATTACAAGACCTAAATGTAGAAGAGGCAGGATATGTTATTCTAAACGAGAGTTACATTCAAGTCAGAGATGTGGATTCTGGCAAAGATCAGCTTAATGTTGTCATTGACTCACAGCCTAATTTCGGCTTCCTGGAAAGTATTCACAAGGGTAAATTTGTTAATTATTTATTAGCTTGGAAATAAAACTTATGTCAAGTTTTAAATCTGTTTTTGTTAAGATTAATAATTAAAATAATTGTTCGAATGGTTTCAGATATTTTGTTGAGAGTTGGAGATTTTTTTTTATTTATTTATTATTAATAATTTGTCGATTTTTTCTTGATTTCTACATAAAATTCAATTTGATGTTTTAATTAAAAAAAATAAATTGAGAAATTTACAGTACTGATTTGTTCTGATGATTTTAAGAGAATTAACGCGAATTTTCGTAAATTTTAATTGATTTCATTGAAAAATAGTAAAAAAAAAATTTAAAACTAAGCTTTTTAAGCTCATAAATTTTAGTAATTTGACCAGTCTTCATTTATCTCAATTACAATTTCAATTACCACAAAAAAATGAAAAATATTTAAAAGAATTTAAAAGAGGCAAAAGCTTCAAATTGAATTTAATCCTTTTTCAGATGATTTTTATATGGCCTTTATTTTAGGCAGAAGCAAAAATATTTTTTTTCGCAGCTAATTTATTTATTAAAAATACATAAAAAAAGATAAAATAATTCTAATATCAGAATTAAATTTTTTTTAGTACCTAAAAAATAAGTTAAAAAAATTAATTGTTCTTTCTTGGTTGCTCATCGATTGGAACAGTGATTGAGTTCTCTGTTGGTAAACTATTTGTTTCTAAAGTTTCACCAACATTTTCGGTTTGAATATTTGATTCAAGCATTTGTTGTCTACTTGTTGTTGATTGTTGATTTGAAATTAATTGAGGATTAAGAGGTCCAAATGAGTTTGTTTTGTGAAGTTCAGTACAAAAGAACAGAACAAAGTGTAAAAAATTGAATTACTTTTTTTCTAAAAGTTTAAAATTAATTCTGTGAGTGGATAATGGTGCAACATTCAAAGTTGCATCAACTGTTAAAGTCTGCTAATGATGCGCAGAATCTCTGCAAAATGCACCACGCTCGATTATATTGATATTATATTAATTTTTGCTAAACTCTGCAAATTTAGCAGACTTTGATATTTGATGCAATTTTGAATGTTGCACTAAGTTGCATTTACAGAATTAAGTTTGAACATTTAGAAAAAAAAGTTATTCAATTTTTTTACATATTTTTTTGTTCTTTTTATCATTTTATACAGAATTTCACAAAATCAAATGAGTTTCGTTGCAAAGCCGATAGATATTATTTTCTTCTGCCTCTTTTGCTATTTTTTTCCGAGCTTAAGTCAATTGTAGGGAATTCTGTAAGATTTAATTCAAATGCAATGTCAATAACATGTAGTGTTGGCAATCGATTATCAATAATCGATTCAATAATCGACTATTTTTTTTTAGTCGACTATTTAATCGATTAAATTTTTTTAGTCGACTATTAAATCGAATTATTTTTTTTAGTCGATTATTATTTTAGTCGACTATTAAATCGAATTATTTTTTCTAGATGACTATAATACTTCTAATTTATCTCGAAATTAAAATTTAGGAAGACAAAAAATATTATTTGTAAAATATTTTTTTATATTTTATTAAATTTTTTTCATTTTGCTTTAAATCTATAATTTTAAATCAATTAAAAACCTTTTTTATTAAAAAATAATATTTTTTGCCCTCCTAAATTTTAATTTCGAGATAAATTAGAAGTATTATAGTCATCTAGAAAAAATAATTCGATTCAATAGTCGACTAAAATAATAATCGACTAAAAAAAATTAATCGATTTATTAAATTTGTCAATCGATTGGAGTCGATTGCCAACACTAATAACATGCTTACAGATGTAGTTTTTTTTTTCCAAAACTGGCAATTACAAACACTTAATTCCCACGTTTCTTCATTGATCTCTACAACTTTATACGAATCGAGATACTCTTCATTAGACCTAAAATCAGTCCAAGAGTTTTTTACTAAATTTAACTTTGAACCATCTTTATTCGATTGTGTATCATTTTTCTTTAAATATCAGATAATTGTGAGAGTGTTTATTTAATTTTTTTTATCTGGGCCGAGCTAAAGCTCTTTCAGATTAAAAAAAAATAAGTAAAAAGAGTAAACTAGTTAAAATTTTTCTATGGTTTTTTAGGTTTATTATTTAGTGTCAATTAGATCATTTATAAGAAGTAGTTTTCATCAAAATTTACTAAATTTTTCAGTAATTACGGATTTTTTAATCTTTCTTATAACCAAACCTACATTATTTACAATATGCACCATCTTTTTATGTTTCATCTCGTTCGATAATATTGGATGTGATTTAAATCTGGAGACTTAGTGGGAATTTAATTTTGAAATTTAATTTCCATTTAATTTCACGGAATCCATGTTCTCTTAAAAAATCTTGTACAATTTTGGTTTAACGCAATAGATAATTGAAAAAATTAAACCGAAAATTCTATAGTCGCAAAAAACTTTGCAAAGGACATTTTATTAAAAAATTAAAAATCAGTACAATTAATTCGAATTCAATTAAATTTATTTTTTGCTCATGCACATTTATTTAAAGATCATGCTGTTACATTAATTCAAAATATTCTTTTTTTTATTGTTACTATTTTTCAATAAAATCAAATTTGCGCATAATTAATTGCTAAAATAATCAAAAAATTTCGATTTTAATAAATAAAATAGCAAAGAGAATTGAAAAATTTATAGTTCCCTTAAATTTAAAAAGGTAGTTTAGACTTAATTTATGGAAAATTTAAATTTTTTTTAAAGAGCGAATCACCAGATGATCATTATTCAATAAAATTTAAAATTATTTGAGCAGAAATTTTTCAGATTCAAAATGGAATTTTTTGATGCATTACTTGTTGAACTTTTCTTCTTAAATTGAGATAAAATTTCTTAGAAACAAGTTCTCTTAAGATTTAATTAAGTTATAATCAATTTTTTCAAGTAATTCTTAAATAAAGTAAGATTGAAGTACTTTTCATGATTAAAATTCAATTTGTTCCAAATCTTTCCATTCAAATGTAATCTGGAAGCATTAGAGTCTGGCTTTGTGAAGTTTATTTCAATTCATTCTAACTCTAATAACTTTTGAACGAAAAATGATAAAATTATTCTGCAATAAATTATTATACAATTTTGTTACACCTAAATAAATGGATCTATAAAATATTGCAGAATAATTTTATCATATTCCGTTCAAAAGTTATTAGAGTTTGAATGAATTGAAATGAACTTCATTAAGTCTTAGAAACTGTAATTTTTAAGTATTAAACAAAAAACTGCGATTTAGAAAGATTTCTTCAGCAATTTCAAGCTATTTTAGTTGAGTCCGATAAAAAATTTTAAGAGATATTTTTTTTTTAAATAATAAGAAAAAATCTTTTTAAAAAAAAGTATTCCTTAATGCTATAATTACCATAAGAGTCATTTGACTTATTTTAAAAAAATTTAAATTGAAATTCTGAATTATAAAGATTTTATCTCTTCTTTTAAAAAGTTATATTCTAAGAATATTTCCTTTCAGTAATTTAGAAAAATAAAAACGCTTTATGCTTAAAATTTGGGAAAATACGAACGGATCCATAACATTAATGAAAATAAATTGTTCTTAAAATTTTTAGCTTTTAAACACAATTATTTTTTTTATCAAATATAAATTATTACCATTAAAAAAAATTTATTTGAGTTTTATAACATTTGTTTGGGAACCATTTTTTTATTAAATAAATATTTATTTTAACTAATATACGAACAAAAAGGATGCAAATTTTTGAGTAAAAGAAATATATTATTTAGAACTTTATTATCTTTTAATCTAATAAAGCAAAAATAAGACAGGATTAAAATTCCTTAAAAACATTTTATTTAATTTTCAAATTTATGAAATTTAGAGTAAAAAAGAAGCAGATTTTTTTTTTGATTTTATTTAAACAAATAGTGAACAATAAATTTGAGTTTTACATCGAGGGAATTTAATTAAAAAAGCACAATATAAAGTCTATGAAAAATAAAATTTATCCGATTAAATTTTGGTACAGTCTATTCTTTTCCATCATGTTATTCTCCCAAATTTTCCTCAGCATTGGGTTGTAATCATTTAAATAGTTTTGTTGATGCAATTGTTTTACTCTGGACCTGATATCACCACTTCTCCATTTCGAAAATCTCTTTTCTTTTGTTGCATCCGATTCTTCATCCAGCTCTTTGCTTAGTCTGTCTCGCAAAATAATCTCTGCCATTATTCCCTTGCGTATGGTTTTGAGCAATTCGGCTTCAAGTTGGCCATCGTCGTCAAAGCTACTCACCTCTGCATCACTTGGTTTAAGTTCTTGATCATCAATGGCTGCGCTATTAACAAGAATAACCGTGCCCAGCAGCAGAAACAAACTGCTCTTAAGTGCCAACATTTTTTTGTCTAAAATTGAAAATTTAAGATTTAGTTCTCTTGAGCAAATCTAATAAAAACTTGATATATTTTGTGACAAGTTCTAATTAGCGTAAAAAGAAATTAACAAAAATTGATTTTATAAAGTGTTGCTTATTAATTATTTATGGAGTGACGCAATGGACTGAGATTTGAATCGACTAAATATTTGATGTCTTTTTGCCAAAATATTATTAAATATTAATTAATAAATTTCAAGCAAACAACCTCCACCATGAAATCGATATTTTTCTCTGATAAACCAAATCTAAGGTCCTACGGGAAATAAATTGAAAAAAAAATTGACAAATAAATTTCTGAATTTTTTTTAATATAGAAAATAAATATCTTTTAGCATGTTTTATAGCAATTATTAATTTATTTGATTTAACAAAATTGAGCCTAATTGTTTATTTTAATCCTAAATTTGACTTTTGAAATAAAATCAGACTTTGAGATTATATTAAGTATTACCACTGCTAGTCCATTAAGCAAGTAAATACCATTCGGCATGCTTTTTAAGCTCATTTATTAGAAAAGATTAAAAACATTACATGTCAATCAAACTTTAGCTTTTGAACAAGCCAAATAATTTTTTAATACTATGAAATTAAAATTTTTATTAATTAAAAAAATGATTACAAATAATTCTTTTTGGTTTACAATTTTAAAATGTTTTACAATTAATTTACTAAATTGAATATAAAATAACTACAAAAGCTAAAGCTAGTTGATTAGAAAAAATGATAAGAGCTGAAATTTTTTATCGATAGAGTTTTTAATCAAGATGTAGTACAATCTAATTTAAAATTTACACAGGCTTGAAAACATTGATGAACTTATAATTAGAATTTTTCATAAAATTTTTAACATCCCAATTAATCTTTGGATATTTGTTACAGAATTATTGAATTTTTGCTTATTTCCATAAGAATAAGTTTTAATTAATAAAACACTTGAACTAAAAAAAACAAAATTTTGATTGATTTTTAATTTTTAAGGAACTAAATTGAGCTCATTTCCACTAGTTGATTTAATTGACGGCTTTTCGATCCGCTATGTTCAAAGTGATCATAAGAACAAAGAGCCCACCATGGACTCATTTATGTTCCACGTTAGTGACGGAATTAACGAATCACCTACACACAAAATCGCCATTAACATCAAGGTATTACAAAATTTTTAATCAAATAAAAAATATTAATCCATTTAAAAGATTATAAACGATGAAAAACCTGTCGCGGTATTTGAACCACTACAAGTCCAAGACGGCAAAAGAGCAATTTTGACCAACTCGAGTTTTTTTATTGTAGATTTTGACTCAACACCTGAAAATATTAGAATAGAAGTGGAAAAATTTCCCAAATATGGTAATTATAAAATAATTTTTTGGTGGCAGATATTTAAAGTGTCCTAAATCATAAACCTCAGTCTCATTTATTCTAATTTTTAGCATTTCTGAAATTTAAACTCAGATAACATAAATTAATAAACAAATTTTTCTTAAAAATTGTAAATTAAAACAAAAATCATTAAGATTGATATTAATATGTCTGACTACAGTTTATGGTCTGGGACACTGAAAACAATTGCAAAGCTTAATTTATTTTTAATTGATTAATATAAAAATTAAAAAAGGAAAACTGAATAAAATTTATATTTTCAAATTATAATTTAAGAATACTATAAATTATTTTCAATTTTACAGAATTCTTAAGTATTGTTATTGTGTTTTAGATGCTCCTAGTTTTCAAAGGAAGCTTGGAACATTACATGCTTTCTCAAATTTTTAAGTGCTCTTAAAGTATAACACTAGAATTTTGTTCTAAATATTTTGGAATAGAATCGTAAGATGTTTTTTTTAAATATTGTTCAAATAAATATTTGGCAAGTATTCCTAAAACTGTTTAAAAATATAAATTATTTTCGGTATTTGCGTACAAATGCAAAATTTTTAATTTAAAAGCAGAGTTGCTTAAAAGTTCCAAAAAAAGTCTAAGTCCGGATTTTTTTTTTTTAAATTTGCTAGATCACACTTCATATCAAAATACTGTTGGGTTGTAATGCAATAGATTTACCATATATCAGAATTTTCTTGCAATTTTCACAATTCTTCTTCAGTATTCAAAATTTTAAAGCCTGAACTTGGACTTATGAAAAAATTTAAAAAAAAAATTTTATAGTCTTTGCTCAGACTTTTGAAAAACAGTCCGGACTTGGACTTGACTTGAGACTTTGACTTTTAAACAACTCTGTTTAAAAGATATAAAAACTGAGGAAATATCACCTGATCGAAGCTAATCTAAACAAGTTAATATCATGCCAAGAAAAAAATTAAAATACATTAATTAATATCAAAAAAATTTATTTACACGCTAATATAATTTAGTTCACATTAACATAGTCAACTTAATTAACCTATTGCCAATAAATGTTAAATAATTGCCAATCAAAAAATTTTTTTTCAGTAAAAACAAGTTAATTTTATGCCAAAATAAGTTATTTTTGATAAAAAAAATTAAAGTTAATCATTGTCTTTAAGCAGTTATTTTCCTTGGATTTTATACCAGGCTTACATTTAGGTTCAATAGCGTCTTGTATGTACCGGGTAGAAATTTCGGTTAAACGCTGGTTAGAAATAATGTGGTAACGATTATAATTCTTCAAAAAAAATCAGCAGCTACACTTACTTTTAGTCCAGTCAGTAAATTGATCATTAATTTGAATCAATTTTTTTTGATTGAAAAATATTATATCAAACATAGTTTAACATATATAGGCATTAAATTAACACATCAAAAAAAAATGACAACTTTTTGCATTTTATTTTTTGACATGAAATTAATATTTTTGATATAAATTAATGTATTTTGAAATAAGGGTGATATATGTCCATAAAAACTCCATAAATGAAAAAAATACCTAAATCCCATAAATTAATTTTTTGTTAAAACACTGAATTTTGATTATTTATTTTTTGTTTTTGATTATCTTTCATTTAAATAAATACAGATAAAAGTTACACTCAAAGGACTGAATATTCTTTATTAAAATTTTTATTATATAAGACAAGAATTAATTAATGTAATAATTTTATAAGCTTGTAAATAGAAATGAAAATAATAACATAAAAATATTAGAAACAGTTCCCAAGTTGTAAGCATTCAAAATTTTAAAAATAGCCCCATATATACCCCAAAGTCTTTTAAGTAAAATAATAAGTGAACAATTAAAAATAAAGATAAAAGAGACAAATATTCTTGTATACATAATTCCCTTTCCTAGATTATTTTCCAGCGATTTGTCTAAGTCAAATAAAAATTTTCTTAGTTTTTTAATAAGCTTTTATTTTAAACCAATTCGTATTTTTATTTAATTGAAAAATATATGGAAAAATGAATGAGATAATAATCATTATTGTTTAAAATTTAATATTTTATTTTTAATATAACTAAACGGCTTTGAGAAATTTTTTGGCTGCTTTTTTAATTCTAAAAGCAATCATCAGAGATTATAAGATAATTTTTAACCTTTATATCACATGAGAAATGGCTAGTTTTTTTCTTTGGTATTTTTTAATTATTTTAAATTCAAATAGAAAAATTTAAAAAATTTAGTTATAATCGATTTATTTGCGCTTAACCACTTTCATTAAATTGTACCTGAAAAAAATCGATATTGAAAAATCTTTTGTAAAATATTAAATAAAATAAAAACGAGTTTAAAAAAATATAAAAAAATCTAAAGTTTTTATATAAAAACTAAATTATTTAACCTAAAGAAAATAATCTTTATAAAAATTTAAAAAATTTTTTTGCACTTTTAATTTTTTGTCTAAACACCAACCTTTGTAACAAAAAATTTCTTAAAATTAAAGACAAGCAATGACTCATTAATTTTTACTCTTATTAATTAAATTTTGATTTTAAGCATAAAATAAATCTACGGGATGTTCTGCTTTTTGTTTTTAAAAATAATTTTCTTAAATAAAGTAAATTTTCTAGTATTCACAAAATTAAGAAATCAAAAATTTTACCAGATTTTACGTAAATTGTTGCAAAAATAAAATGTCCAAAAAATTTAAGAGCTTTGGCGTCTTTCGAGTGAGTTAATTATATAATGTAAAATTAATGGCTTCAAAAAAATTTTTGTAAAAAATGAAAAATTCTTTTCTTAAATAAAAAAGTTCCTAAAACTTACGAAAGAAACTAAAAAGACTCTTTAGTTTTTAATCTTTGGAAATTTTTTTTTAAAAAAAATTAGCGTAAAAACTGAAAATTAACCTTATTTTACCTAAAATCTGGTAAAATTTGTGATTTTTCACTTGTGTAATTTAGTGTAATTTACGTAAATTTTGGCAAAAAAGAAAAACATCCTTCTAACTTAAAAAATAAAAATCTTAAAATTTTATTTTTAAATGTCACTTTTAAATTTATTTTTTCTTTAATTTAAAATAACTTTTTAAAAAAAAATTTTTTTTAAAGGAAAACTATACCGATCAAACCAAGCATTAAATGCAGTTAATCGTGAATTCTCCTACTCGGACATTTTAAAAAATCAAATCAGCTATTTACTTGAAGACCAAGGATCGACAAAGGACGAAATTACCTTCAAGATATCAGATGAAACCTTTTCAGTGGTCTACGATTACTTGATAAAAATAGTTCATGAAGAAAAGCCAGGTCTTGTTGTGGAAAAAAACGATGGTTTAGAGGCAATTCAAGGTAAGTTTAAATGAAAAAGGTCTCTTATCTTACCCAGTGTGTCAATCTGCCTTAAGGTCACATATTTCCAATAACCAGTGACATGTTGTACACAGTATCTAAATCTAAACTAAATGATAAAATAGTCGATTATCTTTTGCCCGATCTTGTGATTTATAAAGTATTGGGCACGCCTGAATTTGGTCGAATTCAGCTACGCTTTGATACTTTTTACCAAGATATCCTAGGTCCGTACTCTTTCATGAACACATTCACACAAAATGACATTAACGAAGGTATCTTCAGATCGAGTTGGATTTAGCATGATTAACTAACTTAGCTTGTGGATATTTTTCTGTAAGCCGAATTCGGTTTACTTTAAAATAAAATCGAATTCTAACTTTTCACTAAAAAAAAAGCTTTATTTTCGTTGGTTTTGTGAATTTCAAAAACAAATTCAACAAAAATTCTTCATTTTTTAATAAATTAAAATTAAAGTTAATAAAAAATTTTAGAAAAAATACTGCAAAATTGCGCAACAAACTTTGATGCACCTTTTTTAGCCTAAAATAATTTTTTTTCTTTATTTTTTAAGAAATTAAATCAATAAGGACGATGGCTTTTGACGAATAAAAAAAAACTATAGAATAAGAAAATAAAATGTAGCATAAATTTATTTATTTTTTTTTAAGTATAAAATTTGCAACAATAGTAAAAAAAATTATAGTATAGCCCTTATTTTTTTCTAAAATTACTCAAAAAATTTAAATCTAAGCCAAAAAAAAAGTATTAAAAAAAAAATATTTAAAACTCAAAAGATTTAAAAAAAGCCAAAAAAAAAGCAATGAATGCCAACTAGAAATTATTGTTGAAAATGAGGCTAAAGGAAAGAGAGGTCGTGGACGTCCAAGAAAAAGTATGAGGTAAGTGATTTAAATAAACCAGCAAAAATAAAACCAGATCGTCCATCTAAGGTAAGAACCAGTTTAAAATTTATTTTATTTTTTATTCTTGAATGTATTAAAGTATTCTAAGGGAAATATTTATATTCTATAGTTCAAATTTAATTGAATTTTTATGCTACAATAATTTGTTTTTTATACTAAAAATAAATAAAAATTTGTTTATGTTATAAAGAAATATTTTTTATTCAATAGATAATTTTTTTTTATTCGTCAAAAGATTTTTCCCAATCAATAATCTATTTAAATCTCATTGATTCCAGGTCTAATCATAAGGCCAGTGGCCATAATCAACATTAATAGGTAACTAAAAATGATGACCTGATCAAAACTTCATTTATTCAAATAATTTTGTTGCACCTTTTTTACCTAAAATAATTTTTCTCATGTAAAAAATGAAAAAAAAAAGAATCAATAAAATTTAAATAGAATATTGATTTGATTTCTTAAAAAATAAAAGAAAATTAAAATTTTATTTTAGTGTTATGTTGCTCTATTATTGGAGCATTTTTTCTAAAAATTTTTATTAACTTTATTTTTGATTTATTAAAAAAAATGAAAAAAAATTTTGCTCAATTTTTTTTTTGAAATTCACAATACCATTTTGGTTTCTGAATGAATGTTTTTGGATGCTTTGAAAATTTTTTTTTTATACCAAAAAAAATTAATTTTTTTTCCTCAAAAAGGAAGAGTTTTTTACAACCACGAAGCAAATGAGCCAACTGGAGTGACCTCATTTGGCTTCAATGTGACCGACTCGAGTGGCAACACTCTTCCAGATCAAAGATTTACCATAGCAGTGCGTGGCGACAAGCTGCCGCCAGCAATTGTCCAAAACCGAGGTCTCAAAGTGAACCAGGGCCAAATGGCACTGTTGTCTCGACATGAATTTGATGTCAGAGATGACGACACTCCGCTGGACAACTTAAAATTTCTGATAGTCACTCAGCCTAAACTGGGGCGCCTGGAACACGAGCGCGAGCCTGGGCGCCGCATTGAGTTCTTTTTCTATCAAGATTTGGCTTACAAAAATATCCACTATGTGCACGAGGACGTCTACAATGGCCTCAAGAATGACCTAGTCGACCTGAGGATCACCGATGGAAAAAATGATGTGAGCGCCAGTGTTTATGTCACCATTGCCAGAGTGGACAACCAAATGCCTTTGCTCAAGTCAAAATTTGTTCTCAACGCCAGGCAACTGCAACGAACTGAGATTAGTCCGAGCGAAATTCAAGTTTTTGACAGGGACACGCCAAACGATGCCCTCAAAATAATCATCACTCATCCGCCCCAGTATGGCACTCTGGAACGACTTGTCACCGGTCCAAGTGAGACCAAAATCGAAGACCAAATGATCTCACTGAACACCAACCTGAATCAAAAGCTTAATTTCATTCTCAAATTCAACAACAACCAAAGTGATAGAAAATATGTCTCTGTGAACGAGTTCACCATGAGTGAGATAGAAAAGGGCAGAATTTTTTACAGACACCTGAGCCAAGGTGTCCGACAGGACAGATTCGGCTTCATAGTCTACGACGGCTACAACAACATGTTCATGATCGATGGAGGCATCCAAGTGTCCACTTATCAAATTTTCTACATAGACATCGAAGCGGAAAGAAACGAGGCGCCTGTGGTGCAAAAAAATCTCGGCCTCAACTATCTGCATCAATTCGAGGCCTACACTGGAAGAGTTATAATGAAAAGCGAACTGCTCATCACCGACAAGGACAACTCCGATTCGGACATCATTGTGGAGATCACGCGCAAACCACTGCACGGATTTGTTCAGCACAAGGACAGACCAGGCCTGGCCATCAACAGATTCAGCCAGCATGACTTGAATCACAACAAAATTTACTATATACTCACCAAGTTTGATGATCAAGTAACAGAGGACTTTTTTGAATTTGATGTTTATGACATGGCCAAGAATTATGTGAAGCAAAATCGATTTGACGTAAGATGGTCAGTGGTAGGCTTCAAGGAAGACGAAATTAGTGCTATGGAAACAGATGGTAAAGTGAGGGTGCACATTGAAAAAAGTGGCTCGCTAAAGCAGTTCAGCATGGTGACGTGCAAGACTGTGTCCGATTCGGCCACGTCCAATCGGGACTCCAAGTTCTATGACTTTGTGCACACCAATGTCAGAATTGAGTTTGGCGAGGATGAGAGCTATAAGGCATGCGATGTGATTGTGAACAGAGATGAGGATGTTGAGCCCATTGAATCATTCTATGTGGTCCTAGAGGATGCCAAGTATGCCATTTTGGGCGTGCGCAAACGCGTCAAAGTAAACATATTGGACAAAGAGAAGGAGTCGGTTCTGGAGTTTGAGAAAGCAGGTATTGAGGTCCAAGAGTCGGACAAGTTTGTGTCAGTGGCGATTGTGCGCAATGGCGACTTGACCAGGGATGTTCAAGTCGAGTGCTTGACCGAAGACGCTTCGGCCATTGCTGGCCAGGATTATGTGGCAAAAGGTAGTGGCAGCTATGTGCGAATACCTGCCGGACAGTTGTACGGTTTTTGTGACATTGAAATAATTGATGATCATCTAAAGGAAATGCAGACAGAATTTTTTAGGGTTTATTTGCGCGACCCCTCCGACGGCTCTAAGATTGGCGCCAAGTCGGAAAGTTCTGTCGCGATTATTGGGCCCAATGATGGTAAGATTTTTGTTGTTGAGATAAATTAAAAATTAAGTTTGATTTTTGAAAAATGATTGTTTTAATTAAAATTATTTTTGTTTGCTTTAGACCGAAGCTATTTTCAAAGGGTTTTTTATTTTAGATAGTTGGACTGTTTGGTTTTGGGACTATTTTCCTAGTGGTTTTTTACTAGAGCAAGTCATTATTATTTTTGATTGACCCATTTCAAAAAGAACATAAAAAAAAATTTAAGAATTAAATTTTAGAAATCTTTTTTTTTAAATTTTACTAGAAACATTTTTTTCTGGCAGTTGATTGAAAACTTTTCTGGATTTTTAGTTTTTTTAATTATAATTTAAATGAATTTTTGGCTTAAACATAAATTAAAAGACATACATTTAAAGTTAATTTATAGATAATTGTTTTTTATATCAAAAAACTTGACCAATTAATTTTACACATCGCCACAATTTTCATTAATTGAATCAATAAAATAAAATAAGTTATCTAGAATGATGGATGTACCAAAGAAAAAGTCTATGGTAATGATAAAATGAAAATGGTTAAGTGCCACAATTCATAAAGCGTAGTCTCAGACATTCTAATTTTTAATACAGTACAATTTAAAACTAACTTGTACATTTCCTTTCCTCGACTCTTCTTCAACTATTCCATTCCTCAACTCTTTCTTTTCTTCAACTATTCCATTCCTCAACTCTTTCTTTTCTTCAACTTTTCCTGGGGAAAAGTCTTTTGACAACCAAAAATCTGGTTTTCACACACAAAAAAAAATTCTAGATCAAAACTACTAAAATTTTTATTAAATCAATTTTAATTTAATATACACACAAAAAAAATGAATTAAGAGTCTAATTTTATTATCTAATTTTGTCTAATTTTGGCGGTCTTCTTCTTTAACATTTATTTTCTTTTGTATCTAGTGTTGTATCATTATCAATTTCAACTAATTTTTTTGAAGGAGGTCTTCCTCTTTTACGATTACCTTCTTTAGCATTCAAAATTTCAAAAAATTGCTTCAAGTTCAAAATTTAGAATTTTTGGCATTTTGTGAAATTTTAAATTTAAAATAACATTTTTAAAACAATTGTAAGAAATAAAATTCATGTACTTTTTTTTTATTTTTTTTTTTACTTTTTTTTCATATGAAATATTTTTTGTAAAAATTCTCAATGCACACAAAAAAAAAATTTTTAGACGTTGTGTGTGAAAATCTGTTTTTTGGTTTTAATGAGCAGATTTTTGTTTGTCAAAATACTAGACCCCTTTTCCTGAAGGAAAAGTGGGGAAAGAAAAATTCGAGGAAGAGTTGAGGAAAGGAAATGTACAAGTTAGTTTTAAATTGTACTGTATTTTTGAAATTTAAATTCACATAAAATTAATTTTTAAACAAAAAAGTGTAGTCTATTTCACTTGCGTAAAGCACCAGTGAAAATTAGATATTATTACACTACTTGTGAGGGTATTTGTGATTGATACCACTACACTTATTGATATTACTTTAGTCACAAAAATAATCACTTTGAAACACTGTTTAGTCGAAATCGAAGAAACAGCTTGAAAAAAATCGAAAAAAATTTTAAATAAAAATTAAGTTATGTTTAAGTAATTTACGGAGTTTTTAAAATTCACAGACAACTTTTTTGAAAAATTAATTTCAAGTAAAAGTAATGAGATACCTTAGATTTGAAGGCTAGAAAAATAATAAGAAATAAAGTGCATTTTTCATTTTAAATTTACATAAATTTTAATTTTTTACCCTTTTTTAATCCAAAATTTTTAAAGATAAATTTTTTGGATTTTTTTTTTGAAAGATTTAAATGACGAAATGCCACTCTACTAATTTTGTCAACTAATCTTAATTCAAAAATTGCTTATTTTTGATTATATTGCCAGATCAATTTTAAGTTTCATCTTTTCAATTTAAAAAAGTCAATCTTTTTTAAGAAAAATATTCAACATTGTTAATTTTAGGACTGAAAACTTTAAAAATATAAAAGTTATTAATAATTGTTTCCTAAAAGACTAAAATTGATTCTAATTTTTAAATGTCATTTGTTCTCAAATTCACTGAAAAATAAAAACAATAAATTAGATTTTTTATAGAATTAGTTGATATTTTAATATTACAGTAATTGATTTTACTTTTGTCAAATAGTTGACAAGATATCCAATTTTTTTTAAAAAACAACAAAATTTTAGTCACATTTTAATCTTATATTAAAAATTAGCTAAAAAT
Source organism: Brachionus plicatilis (assembly GCA_010279815.1). Lineage (NCBI taxonomy): Eukaryota > Metazoa > Rotifera > Eurotatoria > Ploima > Brachionidae > Brachionus > Brachionus plicatilis. The sequence continues at coordinate 820,519 of QEOQ01000688.1, read as the reverse complement.
TTTTTTTACTTTTTAAGTTTTGGCCGATGAGTGTAAAACAAAGTACCAAAGCGTGACAGAGCCAAATAGCCAAGTTTATGTCGAAATAGCTCGTGAAAAAATTAATATAGCTGAGGCATTCAGTGTTCTGGTTCAAAATGTCCCAACTGATGAACACTACATCAAAAATTATTTCAACACAAATGGCCAGATTTCTGGAAAGAATTTAAGCATCGCTGAATCAGGCTTGGACTATGCACCAATTAAAGAATTTGTTAATTTTTTACCAGGCGAAATTTCTAAAGTAAAAATTTTAAAATTTAAATTTATAAAATAAATTTTTTTTTTTAGAAAATTCCGGTTCAAATATTCAAAATTCCGCACAATTCCCCGAGAATTTTTACCATACAGATTAGCACAGTCAAATCTAATACCAACAAAATAAGCTCATGTGAATATATTGATCCTGATTTTGTGAATATAGTGCTGGGTACTTATGACAAAACTGATTCTCTAGTCGGCTTTAACCAGTCGAGTTTAGCCATAAACGAAACTAGCAAAATTGTCAATGTTCCAATTATAAGAAGTGGAGACTTTTCAAAATCTTTTTCTTTAATATGTTCTACCAAGCAGCAAACAGCTACAGAAGACCATGATTATGTTGGTAGAGACAGCTTCGAGCAGTCCAGAGTCTACTTTCAGCCTGGTGAAAAAGAAAAAATGTGTTCAGTTGAAGTAATTAACGATGATGTTTTCGAAGCAGATGAAACATTTCAGATAAAGTTGAGTGACTTGCGCGGACCTGCAGAAGTTAAGCTTAGTTCTATGACTACAATGACTGTCACTATTCTCAATGATGAAGATTCATGTGTTATTTCTTTGTCTGAAGAAGTTTATTACACAGAAGAACCTTCGACTAGTGATTCCAGTGTAGTCAAATCAGTGCCAATATTAAGAAGCGGAGATCTGACTCGAACAAGTTATGTTCGTGCAGGCACTTCGGACGGCACAGCTCGGGCTGGTCTCGACTATAAGCCTAAAACCGAAGTACTTAAATTTGCACCTGGTGTGTCAGTGTTGGATTTCGAGGTAGAAATCTTGCATGATTATGAACGAGAAGGACATGAGAGCTTCAGAGTTATTCTCGGTCCACAAGATCCCGTATCTGGAATATTTGGGAAAATAAAAACAGCAACAGTTGTTATCAAAGATTCTGTTTCGAACAATCAGAGTGATATAGTTGAGAATTCACCCATATACTTAAATTCGCTGGTTTATCATGTTTTACATAAAGCTGGTACAAAATCTGTCCCTGCTGGCGAACCCCTAATATGTCTCGAAGTAAGAATTTTTTAGAAAAAAAATTTTTTTTTTCTTTACTTTAAAATTTTGTATTTGTGTTTAAAAAATTAAATTTGGTATTAAATTAAGTTGTGGATAATTTAATTAGTAAATTTAAATTTGGTACAAAAAGAAAAAATTCTAAAAAAATTTTTAAAAATTTTGAACTTTAAAACTAATTTTATTAGTGAAGTTTTAAAATGGGGTCTTGCCTCTTATGTGACCAAGTTAGTGAAATTGATAATACAAATTTTTAAAATATTGGTCATTTAAATTTTTTACCTGGTCACATAAGTACAATTTAGATCACATATATTTGAAATTAAAAAAAAAAAAAAAATTATAATAAAATAAGATGCAAGTTCAGATTTTGATTATATGAATTTAAAAACTGTTAAGACAAAGTTATTTAACTACACTCAAAAAACATTATATTATGTGACCAGGAAAAAAAATACCTAGATTTTTGCACCTTTAAACTTTATCTGCAAAAAATATAAATAATTTTGATTTTAATTTACTTCCTTTACTCGTTAAAAATTTTTTAAAAATAATTAAGTAATTTAAATGAACATTTAGCAGCTTTAAAAATGTTGTCTTTTCTAATATAGTAGTTTTTTTTCAAAATTTGGGGGTTTTTAAACCTTGAATTTTTAATCTTTTTAATTTTTAAAGTATTTTTTTATACTTTATAAAAAAGACTGATTAAAACTTTTTTAAAACAGATATTATTTTTAAAGAAAAAAATAGTTATAAAATTAAAATTTATATAATTAAGATCATAATCATAAACATGAATCATAATCAATATTCTAAAGTATTATCACTAATAATTTAAAAAATGTCATTTAAGTTTTTGAGTTCTAAATTGAAGAACAAAGTAAAACAATCAATAATGGGCAATGTGAAATTTTAGTACAAAAATTACAGTGCAGAAAGCATAAACTTCATATTATTTTTCTAATTTTCAAAAATGGTTTTGTAAAAAGTACAATATGGTACAAAAGAATTTCAAGCTCTACAAAAAACTCTGAAATTTATTGCATTGTTTAATCAATTATTTTTTGCTGGTGTGCAATATACAGAAAATTGCGGAATTTTTTGAAGAGCTTGATATTTTTTTGTACAAATTTTTACAATATTGCACTCTTTACATAACCATTTTTGAACAATTAGAAAAATAATTATAAAGTTTTTACTTTTTGTACTAAAATTTCACAATTTTCACTTTTTGTACATAATGGAGTAAGGAATTCAAATAATTTAATTAAATATTACCCAATTTATAAATTTTAAATTAATTTTCAACAAAACTTTATACCATAATTAAATTTTTTATTAATTGGGATTTTTTAATAATCCAACAAACATTTTTTGATTTCAGGTTGATTTTTTCAACATTTATCTCAAAATTTTCTGAAAATAATTTAAAATTTTCCAAAGTTTTAGTAAGGGTCTCTCTTTTCAACACAAAAAAAATAACCATTCAACACAATTTCAAAACGCTCAGCACAAATTGATTTATTCTCAACACAAAAATTAAAATTTGAAAAAAATACTTTTAGCACAAAAATTAAAAATAAAATAAATGCATTTAACACAAAAATTAATGGTTTGTTGGGAAAATTTTAAAAAAAATTATTATTATTAATTTTTATTCAAGAACTTATCTATTCAAAAATTACTAAGTTGAGCTTTACAGTAAGAAATGTTCTTGCAAGTTTTTCACTAAATTAGGATATTGTGCACATTTATTGGCATTAAAAGAACTGTTTAAAAAAAGGACCAATTTGTCAATAAACCTAAAAGAGGTAGAGCAAAAAATGCGGAAAAATGGTTTTCTAGAGACTAATTTTTTTAATTTCTTTTCTTTAAGCTTCGAAATTTACTTTATTTGCCTAACTTCTTCATATAAATATCATTAAATAAAATTTAAAATTAAAAAAAAAATTATTTTATTATAATTATTTTTGTGTTGAAAAAAAATTTCCTTTAAGAATTATTTTCAAACACAATTTTTTTGTGTTAAATATTTTTTTTTTTTTAAATATAATTTTTTGTGCTGAGAAGAAATCGAATTGTGTTGAATGTTTTTTTCATTGTGCTAATCAGAAATTGATTGTGCTGAAATAATATTCCCTTTTAGTAATTCCCTGTTTTTTATAAAATAAAAAAAAATATTTTAAGTAGATATTAAGTATTATATTAATACAAAGTACTTAGTTAATAGAAAAAATAAATTACCACTTCTAGCCTTAAAGTTCAATAACTAAAAAGGTAAAAAAAAAAGAAAAAAATGAAATTAAAAAAATTTTCGAAATATGCAAAACAGACTATTTTTATTTAAAATTTAAAAAATGACTTCTAAATTGATGCAATTTTAAATATAAAAAATAGCAATATTGTAGAGATATCAATAAAATTTTTTAAAAAATTTTTACAAAATTTTACCAAATCTGATTTCTAAAAAATTGGATTCCTTTAGAAAAACCCTAATTTTAAAGATATTAAATGTTAATTTAACTAATATTTGAATAAATATAAAAAAATGTCTAAAAAAAATTTTAAATTTAAGCCTTGCGACCTAAATAATCCCAAGTACAGTTCAAATTCTAAGCTGTGTCAGATGATAGACAGAAAAAAGCTTAGAACTGTCTACTCATGGGAAATCAGTACTCCAAACGAATACGGCGACTATTCCCAATTCATAAAACTGACCCAAAACTCATTTTTTTCACAAACAAACGAATCCATATTGGAGCCCATATACTTCCAAGCTAAATTTCGCATTCGTTGCGTAATTGAGTACACTCGTGATAATTCACGAACAATCAAATCCAACTTTGTCCAAGTGGTCGAATCTAGCCAAGTTTTGGACGAGCTTGAGCTTTCAAGTAGGCAAAGATGCGAAGAAAAATGGTCACATTTATCCAAACAGACCATTAACTTAAACTCATCAATACCGTCAAATTTTTACTCAAAATCAGCAGACTCGTCTTTGCCATTGCTAAATCTAAAATTCGATACTCCATTTATTGCCAAAGCTGACTACATATCTGCTGATTTTATCAAAAATAACCCTGATCTGGTCGACCATCTGAACTATGTTCGCCTCAGCATCGAAGTTCCGTACACTGACGGAATAGTTCCACTAGTATCAACCATGCCAATTCTCAACATCAGACACCTAATAAATGACGAATTTCATTTTTATCCAAATCACATTTGTTCCAACTTTATCAAGCTGTCCTCTCAAGATAACCATTTGAAATTTGGTTTTGTAGACCAGCTCGAGACCAATTCAGACAGAAACCAATGGATCGAAACAAGCCAAAAGATAAACTCTTACCGAAACAACAAAACACTTAAATTTTATTCAAATTTAGACCGGGACAAATGTGTTTGGAAAATAACCGGTTTTTACGATTTGACAGAATTGACCTCATACTGTCAAGCTCAAATAGTCTCTTCGGATTTGAGCGACAATTCTAAAAGTTATCTTAGTATCAGAATTCCGCTGTACGTGTCCTATTTGTATCAAAGCTACCAGGCTACATGGTCAAGTGTAGACTACAAAACCAGCGTAGAAGCGGCCATTAAATACAAAACCAAAGAGCCCTATGATCATTTGGTGGATGATGAGGTCAGTAACAGGGAAGAAAATAGGGATTTAAATTTTGAAATGGACAAAAGTCTGATGTCACTTTCAGTGTCCAAAATATCAATGACTGAAAATGGTAGATTGATAATTGAATTTTCCACAGTGCCATCATTTCATGGTCAATTTATAAAGCAGCGTCAAGATGGCCTACAAAGTCTAATTCTACCACCTGGCGATTTAAACACAAAGTTTAATTTGGAGCTGGTATGGAGCCAATATACCTACGATTATCCAGAGCAAACTTGGAAAGCCACTTCAACTGATATACTGAACAACTTTTCGGGCAATTATACTATTCATTTGATACCGTGCTACGCGAAGCCAAATCAGTCATTTAAATATCCTTATGAATGTGAGCCTGGTGAACCTTTAAGGTAAAAAATTTATAAAAATATTTCTATTTTTTCTTTTTATTATTCTAAGTTAAATGAACATTATCTGAAAAAAAAAAATTACAGTTGATAGTTTTAGACAAAAATAATAGTGGAATTATATTCCATTAGACCGAAGATATTAAAGACACGATTCATTTTAACTTTAAAAATACTTAATTTCAAATTGGAAAATTTTTTTTAATTATTGTTCATTTCTTAAATATTTAAAAATAATGAAGGATCAAGCATTATTAGCTCATTTAGATGTGAAAATAAAAAAAATATTTAAGTTGATCAAATTGTGTTCAGTTTATTAAAAATTGTTTTGGAAAATTTTAACTTTGCCTTATAAAAAGGTCTGATAAAATATTTCCTTAACAATTAAAGAATCTTTCAAAAAAAAAGCGTATTAGACAAAATGCAAATAATCTTACAATTTTTTAATTTTCATTTTTTTTATTTTCTAATATTATTGTGCAATATTTCCGAATTTAAGGATCTTTTTGTAAAAAATTCAAATTAAAAAAATTGCTGACCCTTTAAAAAAAAGCGTTTTACTATTTCATATTTTTTTTATTTTCTGGTATTTTTATGCAATTTTTCAGAAATTAAAAAAAATGAATTTTCTGAAAAATTGCACAAAAAATAAAGACATATGAAAATTTGAAATTATTTACATTTTGCCGCTTTTTGTTAAATTCATTACAAAATAATAGGATAAAAGGCCTACAAATCTTCTGTTCCAGTGTTAAAAAAATTTATTCTAAATATTATTTATTTGTTTATTTATGTTTCTATCAGAATTGTTTAAAAGTCACAAATTCATGTAATTCTTCAAAAAAACTTTAAGTCAAAGCCATGATTTATTATTAAATCTAAATTTACAAGTTTTATAAAAGCCAAAGTTTTGACTTGTAGAAGATTTTTGTTGGACTTTTATTCCTGACTTTTGCACAAGTCTGATTTCTTGAAGTAAATGAGACTGAGACATTTATAATGTTTTCTCCTTTAATAGAAAAAAAAATATTCAAAATTTTTATTTAATAAATTAATTGAATAATTTACAGTGCTGCAATTAAAGAATAAATATTCCATATTATAAAGTAAAATATTTGGAAAATTTGGTAAAAAATAATAATTGCCAATATTTTTATTTTAATGATTCAGATAAAAATATTATTAAATATTTTTAAAATTTCTCGTTTTTAAAATTTAATTTTGTTTAGTTATACAATACCAATAACTGTTGAGCAATCAAGCATGCCAGTGCCAAGTAAATATTCTCTCGGAACACGGTTAACTCTGTCAAACAACTTGATAAGCAGCATAAACCCTTCGATAAACAATCAACAATTTGACGGTGAATTTCGCCAAGGAGACACAGTCTACGGAAGTGTAATTTGGGATGGAGATGAAGACCAAAAATCCGTGTACAGCTTAGAACTCGAAAGAGTTTTTATTTGTTCCAGTGATCCGAGCTCGGTGCCAGTTTACGATCCGGATGGAACAGTTTACAACAAAGGACCTATGTTCGGCTGTTCTCAGCCTCATAAATCACTGAAACACAGAATACTTTTGCTGGACAAAAATTTGCCAAGCGAATCTCCTCGATTCGAGGCTCAGTTTCTAAACGATTTTCTAAACACCAGCAACTCGACACGTCTTAACACCGAAAAGCTTAAAAAAAATCTTGTAATCGATGGTTTTAAGTTCAGTGTGAACTTCATGTTCAAAATTGATAATATGACCAAAAGATTAGATCAATCGCCTTCTGTGTGGTACATTCAGACAATGTTTTACATCAGAGCTGGAAACTCGAAGCGCACCAGACATGTCAATATTCACAGTCTTAGGAACGTGTTCAACAATGGAACAAACATGAACATCATACAACTTAAGGCTGATAAAAGAACATCTTTGCTCAAGTCAAAAATTAAGGCAGGTGGGAACAGGGAAAAGTCTGGCTCTCCTGGTCTAGTCAAAGTCATCATTCCAATCATTCTTTTATTAATCGTTGCCATACTGGTCATCGGCTCTTTGGTCTATTACAAAAAAGAGCGCCTTATTTTGCTGTTTAACACTGAGTCTGGCAACAATGATAAAAATGGTATCCTAAATTTGGCAAGGAAAAAATTTGGAAAAAACCTAAGTGAAAAAGAGCTGAAAGAGAGCGCATCAAGCAGCACTAATGAAACAATGGTAGTTGCTTCGCCTTTGCTAGAGACCACTAAGGAGAAAAAATTCGAAGATGGTAACTTAACATTTCAGACAGTTGTATCCAAATCTTCGAATTATGTTACGCCTGGTCAGATGGACGAAGATGATCAGTATGCGCGGAAAATGTCCGGCGATCACAAATCCGGATCCAGCATCAAATACTTGCTTGATAGGGTATTTGGTTCTCGCAAGGAGCACAAAATTTTAAAGTCTCTGAGCACTACTAGTGAATATGATGATTTGAGCAAAAATTTTCTAGATCAGCCGACTGATGAAGTGCCGCAGTTTCCAAAATATCCGACCATCAAGAGAAATAATTATTTGTATTTTAATTACAATAATAACAGGATGAATTATTTTAGTTCAGAAAATGTTGAAGTAGATGTCGAGAAGAGTGAGCTTTCGAACAAATTTGCCAATGGTACATTAACAGAAACTATGGTGGCTGTTAGTTCAATGTCTGGTGCGTCTCCAACTCAGACAACTCCAGTTAATTCCACGACAAAGTGCGCTCTACCAACTGTTAAAAGATTAAGTGGAACTGAAGTTTAATTAATTGGAAAACATCTATAACAGTAAATTTATTTAACCTCATCATCAATTACCTCGACTTTTTTTTAATTATTGTTTTTTTTTTTTTTTTAATTTATTTAAAATAGCGTCTAAATTAAAATTATTTTTTCGATGTTTAATTTCTTTTATAAAATAAATTTTAGTCCTTTAATCTTTGTTTAAATAAATTTTTAAAAATTTGGTTCTGGAAAATATGATAAAAAAAAAAACAAAATATAAAAACATTAATTAAACCAATGGCAAAATAATTAAGGAAATACTTTGTACCACAAAAGAAGAAAAATATCAAAAAGAAAACCAATATGGACACTAAATGAATTGAATTCTTTCTTATTTACTTTTGACAATAGTAGCCATCGTAGACCCTATCTTATCTTTATTACTAAACTCTATCATTATTGGATTCTATAATTAAATTTTTTTACTATTAAATCTGATATCAAATTAATTTATAGGTATTAAAATATTTATTTTTTTATTTAATTTATTCAAGTTTTAAATTGAAATTTTAAAATTTAATGCATTTAATGAAAATTGTCGACAAAATTTTGAAAAAATTTAAGTTATAATAATGCAATATATAATAAAAAAAAAAAGGCATGTTAATTTTATATTGATAAAATTTCTGAATAAAGCACCAATATTACTTAGTGTTTATTATTTTTCTTGGGTATCAAAAAAATTTCTTTTCACATATAAAAATTAAGATTTATTATAAAAATTCAAAAACAATCTAATTAGCACCAAAAAGTGAAAATAAAAAATAAAAAAATTAATTAATTATTTTGAATAATATGCCAATCTTGAGCCTTTTTTTTTCTTCCTGGCTTAGGCTTTGAACCAATAACCGTATCGTAGTATTTTTCTGGTATTGTTATTGATTTTTTGTGTAAAGCAATTACAATAATATGCTTACACATATAGCTTTTGTGGTAGTCCTTACACGTACAAATTGAGAACTTCCAATCCAGTTCGTTAAAACGAACGACTCTAATCAGGTTGGTGAATTCAACAAAACTATCAAAATTCATACAAGATACAAACTCACACTCACCATCTATATAACAATTCTCGTCGCATTCTAATGTTTCTACATATCTTTCAAAATCTACCTCATGATCTAGGCTTAAAAGATAAGCATCTTCATACTGATCGAATTTAATTTTCGGTTTTTTGTTTAAATATTCAATAGCTTTTTTCCAAAATTCAGAAATATCTGGCTCCTCTTTAAATTTTTTCAAACTTAACCTATCAGTGGAAAATCGATTTAATATAATCTTTAAACGTTCAATAAATTGAGAGAATGGGACTCTTTCTCTAAAAGTATGAACATCTTTTATTGATTTATTGGTTGCTTCTAAAGCATTATTAGTACTTGGGTAAGAAGGGGCTAAACCTTCAAACCAGCCAAAGTTAGAGGAATTAATCCATTCCTTTTCAAAATAATCGAAATATTCTTCGATTCCTTTGACTGGTTCATTAATTAGCCACTTCTCTTTTAAGAGTTTATAGCCTAACTTAAATTTCAAATCTGAAAAGCTTAACTGCAAAGAGAAAATATCTTTTAAAACTTTTTGTTTTGTGTCTTTATCGATTTTTAGATGTCTTTCCATAGCTCTTTCAGCATGAGCCCAACACATAATTCTCTTGTAATTTTCGCCGAAAACTTTTTCGAACCCGTTTGTTATTGAATGAGCACCATCGGCAAGTAAAAACTCAGGATTGAAATTAGGGTACTTCTTTTTTAAAGAATTAAAAACAAACTCGTAATCGTCTTCAGTTTCTCTTGTACAAATAGCAACACAAACAGGATGAAAATGACGTTCAATGTCTACAGTTCCAGCCACTATTAAAGCATATCCTTGAAAAATCACTTTGTATGTAGCATCGATAACTACAATTTTTCGTTTGTTTATTAAATCAATCAAACGATTGGTTGTCATAACTAAACGAAAATTTTGTTCTTAATAAAAAAAACATAATTAATCAATTAGTAAATAAATTTGACACTTATTTACCTGTAATTGAAACGTAATAATCTAAAACGTATGCATCGTCATCATTTAGAAAATTATTAAATATATTGTTCTCACACCAATTTTTCAACTCCATGTAGGTCATGCTAGCAGTTCCATATAGCTCCTGTTTATACTCGTATAAAAAATTATAAATCTGTCGTTGCGACGGTATGTTTTCGACTTTTTTATCCCTTAGGGCGTAAATTATATTTAAAGCACCAGTAACTCCCAAATCATAAACACTTTTTATCATCTCTTTGACTTCATTGTCAATACCTCTTGACTTATTAAATGGTAAATGGAGATGTTCATCTTTAAAATAATATTTAAATTTTTTTTTAATCAAATTTATAAATCAATACTTTGGTCTGCAAATAAGGAGATTTTAGGCTGGTTTTTGATATAGAGCAGATGTATATGTGCTGGACATTTTGGGTATTTGCAATCAAAATACATTTTTGTACCAACTAAAGTTTGGTGTGTTTTTTTTTGGGTCCATTTAGATCTTATTTCGGACTCCACAAACGTCTCATTGTCAAATTGTTTGACAAAACTCCACACTACAGTTATTCTTCTCCTTTTTTTGCTCTGCTCTTCATTGTTAGCTTCTCCGTCTACAGAACAGTCATCACCGTCCTCTGAAAAGTCCTTTTCGACCACTTTTTGTGCCACAGGAACATCAAAAACCATCAAATTTTCAATTTCAATATCAATCATTTTAGTTTTTTTTTAATTCAAATTTTTTTCAGAACTTATAAAAGCATTCAGAATTTACATAATTATTTCGAAAAATTAGATGCAATAATATTTGTTGGGAAAATTATGAGTTCTTTTTTTTATTAAAGTAAAATTGGTGCTTGATTCAGAAATTTTAGTGAAAAAAATATAATTAGCCAAAAAAAAATAGGAAATAAAATGGTTTAATTTTTTGCGTTTAAATCACAAAATGTATCCAATGTTGAAATAACATTGAATAAAGTGCCATGTTTCAAATATTTTTTTAATTTCAAATAAAAAAATAATTTAAAGTTAATATTGCAAGTAAGAAAATGCTATTTCTAAAGCTCCTTCAAATTAAAAAAAAACAGAAAATTATAAGCTTGAATTGTTTATTTTTATATCAGTATCGAGAATTAGGCATTTTATTCAATTTATTCTCATAGTCTAAAAATTTTTCACCTAATTTGAGATTTGATCACCTAATTCTATTTTGGTTAATAAAATAGGTGAACTTATAGTTCACAAACCAGAGTACAAAAATTGATCTCAAAATATGTGAACTATGGTTCACCAAATCGACTATATCGAGTTTTTCAACGATTGAATATTATTTTAAATGAATTATTTATCTTATTTTTCATTTTATTTTATCTTATTTAACTTTATTTTTAATTTTTTTGTTTCATACATTTTAATTTGAAGGTTGGTAAAGGCAAAGATAAACAAATAAATAATAAATAAATAATTTAAAATTTAAAAAAAGAATTTTCAATATTTTTTTTCAAATTCCTAAATAAAAATTAAACTCATTATATTTCACTAAAGGAATTCTCCAGAATTTAATTTTAAACGAAAATTAAATTAGATTAAAAAAATTGATAAGAAAAATTAATTAAAAAATATAAAATCTAATAAATAATTCGATAAGTTAAAAAGTAAAAGAAAAATTAAGAAGACAAAGGATGTTAAAATGAATCTTTTATATTTAATTATTTTTTACTTTCTTAAAAATAACAACACTTTGAATCACATGTGATGACATATGATGAGTTCATAAATTTAATTTAATTTTTTTTTTCAATAAATAAAAAAAATGATATAACTCTTATCAAAAAAAACTTCTAAAAATGGATTAATTTTTAAATTCATATTTTTTATCTTGAATTCAACTTTATCTCCGTTAAATAAAAACAAAAAATAAATTTTCTTCAATTTCTTTATTTAATAAAAAAATAACAAATTCAAAATAAATTTTTCAAATTTATTTATAGAAAATTTCCTTAAAATTTTAGCTATGGATAATGCACTAAGCAATAGATAAAATGACATGAATTAGACTAGCAAAAGAACTTTGGCACGCTTCGAATTCGACTTGAATTCGAATGGTAAAAACCACAAGAGAGGGTTATTTCTGCCAAATACTTTGCATAGTTGAGAATATTTGTACATAACATTTGATTTAAATAATTCTATTAAATTTTTTTGACTGTCATAACTTGATGTATTTTTTGAAGATAAAATTGAAGTTAATTGTTCGCACATGATCGCAAAAACGAAAAGACCAAAAACTAAACATTCAACAATGACAAAAACCGAATGATAAACTCTCGATTGAATAAATCCTGATTTTTTTTCATCCGGAATCACAACAAGAGAGGTCATTAAAAAAACTATTCCATAAATGCATAATACTTCTGTATAAAAATTAAATTGAATAAAATAGCGCTGATTAGATTCTCCTATGCAATTGTTTATCCTGAAAAAAAAAATTCTTTAAATTATTAAAAAAAAATTTTATTTATTTTACCAAGGACAGTGGTGGTGTCTTTTTTTAATGCATTTTCGACATATACCGCAGTGGTGGGAGTCTGGAGAGCGAAAAATTCCGCATTTACGACAAATGGTAAGCTCATCATTCTGTATCCAAGGTATCAAAGTACATATGTTGAAATAAAGCAAATACTTACATGATTAATGATTGACTCTTCGTCAAAATCACCACTGGAGGCTAGAATATAGCCTGGATTAGAAAAACTTGCTTTAAAATGAGAAACAACGCACAAAAAAATTAGGAATGTTAATACAGTGACATTTAGCCAGCCATAGCTTCTAATCAAAAACAAAATTATTTTACCAAGTGATTTTCTATGGGAAAACTTACGATTCACTGAAAAATGGGATACAAATGACAACAACTATCACATAATATGCGTAAACAAGAAAGAAATATGTGAGACTAATGAATAAAAGGCCGACTGGGTCCTTATTTTTAAATATTGAGTTAAGCATTGTTGAGTATTAATTGAATAAAATTTTCATTTATTTAAATTATATTTTTATTTTTACATAATTTATTAGATTTGAATTTGTGTTAGTTTATGGCCCAAAGAAATTTTGTTCAGGTAGCATATGTAAGTTGAAAAATATCAACTAATAAAATAAAATTGATATATAAATTAAATTTAAACAAAAAGTTGAAATTTATTTATTTTTATTTTTTTTTAAATTTTAAATATTCATAATGAATTTACAATGCCATGTTACATTTAATTGGGATGCTATAAAAGAAGGAACAGAAAAAAATTTTCTTAAGATAAATAATTTTTTTTAAATAAATTTTTTAAATGCTATATTTACAAAATTTTATGGTTAATTAGTAGATTAGACAAAACCTTTGTATCATTTTAGTCAAAGTCGGGTGTTTTCATCAAAAGATAGACCTAAACTAAGTTTGTTTATTACTTTAATGCAGATATTCATTCTATTTAAATTTCTATTATTTTCAAGAAACTTGAAATAAATATGAATACAAAGAAAAACGAAAAATAATTAAAATATATTTTTATCATTAATGTTCAAGTTCAAAATAATGATAACTTTTCATCATTAATTTTTAGACTGGCTGAGAATTTCTGATTAAATCTTAGAAGAAAATTAAATAATTTTTCTTTTTCTAAATTTAAACAAAGTGATGAAGATTTTTAAACTTTTTTTTCTTGTATAATTTTTAATATTGAGATGTTATAGTCCTCATTCTAATCATTAACTTTTACAGTTCTTCAAAATTTTGTCTCTTTTGAGGCCGAATATTTTCATAGACAGTTGTCTTTTTATTAAATAAAGGTGATTTTTAAATAAATCGTAAAAAAACTCTTTAATAAAGCCACAAATCCCTTTTTTATCATTTCTTGAAATTTTTTGATTCTAATCAATACATTGTTTATTAAAAAGCTAACCATTTAATCTTGAAAAAGATAAAATTTACTCGTTATCTATGCAATCTATTAAATTGAGACAACTAAATTAAATTAAATTAAATTCTTTATTTTTTGAAAATATAAATAAAATATTTAAAGAAAAATTTTTTTTTTAAACAGATTCGGGTCAGCTCAGACTGGATCAAAGTCATTCTTATCAGCCCAACGTCAATAATATTTTGTTTTACAATTTATAAGATGAATAAGAAAAATTGTTTCTGAATTTAAATAAATAAAGTTAAGAAAACAAAAAAAAATTTTATTTTAATTGAGCATAATTTCAATATCGAATACAATAATTATGAATATTTTTACATGGAAATTTGAATTAAAGTTTAATCTAGTTACAATGAATATTTAAATTTGATATAAAAAAAGCCAAGAATAAAAAGAAAAAAAGAAGAAATTGTAGATTTTGTGTGGTTTTGTAGGCAATTGTGGGCCCAAAACAGAATAATTGTAAACAAAGAAAACAAAGAAAACGGACTCAAAACGGCAAATTGAAGTTCATGATCAATTGTAAATTTCAAATCAAAATTTTGAGTTTTTTATTCAAATAAAATGGTAATTTGTATCAATTTTTTAATAATAAATGACTATACTTTTTTAAACATGATTTGTTTAATCTATAATTAGATAGAAAATTATATGAATTTTTATCTGAAGTCAAAAAAATTCTTAATCAATATTCTGAAATTTTGCCATACAAAATTTAACTTTGTTTCGCCGTAATATATTTTAATTAATATTAAAATATCACTTAATTATTCATATCATCATAATTTGGATACCTTAATGTCGATTTTAAATTTGTCTTTAAAATTTTCAAATAAAGAATTTAGAAGAATCAATTAAAGGTCAATTAGAAAAAAAAGATTTGTTTTTTTTTCAATTAAAATAATAAACATCTTATGTTTAATTTTAAAAAAATTTAAAATTTTTAATTTTATCATCTTTATTAAGATTTGAATCAATTAAATTTTGATCATTTGATTATGATCATGAACTTCAAGTTGCCCTCAAAACAAGGAAAAATAAATAATTGTTCCTAAATTTAAATAAATGATCAAGATTTTACACTTTTATTTTGAAAATTGTTAATATTCAGATGTTTTTGTTTTCATTTTGAAGTTGCATTATTTTTAAACAATAAAAAATAAAATGATAAAAATAATCATAATATTTAAAAAAAATTTAAATATATAGAATTTTTAGATTTTAAGAATTATCAGCCTTTGATCACACTTGGTCCTCGATTAAATTGTATTTATTTGGAATTAGACCCAATTTTTTTGCAAGTAGTTTCATGTAAAACTTGTAAATATCTAGAGTTATTTTCTTCGATTGAGCTCGATATGCAAATTAAATCTTCTATGGCGAATTTTGAGGACTTTTTTGTCGAAAATACAAAAAAAAAGAAAAATGAGCTCATCAATTTATTCAGAATTTTGTCATTTTGGGGCGAAATATGGAGAATCCAGATTTAAGTGATGCATTAAATTTTTATTTGAATTGATTCAATCCATAGAGCTAATCATTTACTTTTAGTAAAAACTTATCAAGTTCTTATATTTTTTTGATGTTTTTATTTTTTGATATTTAAAATGCCTGATGCATTATTTTGGCAGATCATCCAAAGAAAATAAAAACTTTTTTATCATAACTTCAAAATGAAAACAAAAACATCTGAATATTAACAATTTTCAAAATAAAAGTGTAAAAACTTCATCTTTTATTTAAATTAAGGAACAATTATTTAGTTTTCTCAATTTAATAGATTGAGAAAACTAAATTAATTATTAAGTTCTTACATTTTTGATATTTAAAAATATTAAAGTCCAAGTACGGACTTAACTAAAGACTTGTTACTTTAAAATAACTCTGAATTAAATAATTTATTTGAAATCATGATGGCTGAAAAGAAGGCACCACCATTCAGAACTGCCCTAGAAATTTTTATTTTCCATTTAAATTATTTTTAAAATAAATAAATAAATATTATGTTAGCGATGTATAAAGGGGTTATGTGTCAATAAGGTGGCCAAATTTGAAAAACTGCTATATCTCCTTCATTTTAAAAAATATTTTCTAAAAAAATGTTAACATAAAGAACTCGAAGAGAGGAAATGAATAATATATGTGATATATTTAAAAAAAAAAAAATTTTACATTTTTTTATTTTGATTACGTCTAATGAGATGAAAAAGTTTCGAATTAGTAATTTAGCAAAAGCGATTTTAAAGTCCTTAGTATAACTTAAGGTCTAATTTATTTCCACTATTTGATTCAGCACATGTTCAAGTATGTATGAAAATATTTTCAGAATTTTAGGGTATAAGGATATGCTTTGATATTAGGATATTTTAGGATATGTCATTGGACCTCACTCAATTAACCTCCGGAAGTAAAGGGTGACAAAAAAATTCGGTGAAATTGGGTAACTATTTTTGAGGTTTTCGAACAAAATGTGTGCAAGATGGCACAATGTAGGAAATTTTACATTTTCATATTTTTAGATTTTTTGTGCAATATTTTAAAGAATGCTTATTTTTAATTTTGGTAACTAAATAATTTGGAAGAGTTTTTTTTATTTTCTGAAATATTGAACCAAAAATGTAAAAATATTTTCATTTTGCCAGTGAAATATTCAATAAAAAAATAGGACCCGGTTAGACTTTGTTACCATACAATTTAAAGATTTAAAATTGAAAAAAAAAAAGATCCAAAAATATTTGAAAGGAAAGGAGTTAAACCGGCAAATTGAAGTTTGAAATCAAGATCAAAAGATCAAAATATAAATTGTAATATTGTTTTTAATATTTGAGAAAAAATAATGTTTTTCCAAAGCAATTACTTGACATGTCATGTCAAGTTTATTTACATATTTAAAATTTAAAAATGTCCTGTTTTATTGAACTTTAATAGGTTTAAATTTTTTATTTGATTTTAATGAAAACTTACTTTTAAAGACAAAAAAATTGAATTTTTAAAATTTATAATTTATTTAAAGTGAAAAAATGAAATAAATTTTGTTTGAATGAATGGATGGATGGATGGATGGATATAAAAGTTATAAATTTGAATTTTGAATTAACCTGAATTATTTGAATTACTGATTGTTTTTGTTAAATAAATTAGATGTAAAACATTTTGATGTTAATTTGATTACGAACCATCATTAGACATTTATTTCTTAAAAATTATCAAAATCAAAAGATTAATTAAGTTTTAAAATTTTAAATGATCGTTTTGATCTTAAAATTTGATCTGAAACTTCCATTTGCCGTTAAACCAATTTAAATACTAAATAAATAAATTTGAAATTAAATTTTAATTTAAAAATAAAATTTTTCTCAAATTTTTGTATTTTATAGAAATCCGAAATAAAAGTAAATATGAGCTCATCAAGATTAATTTACTCAACATAAAAAAATACTAAAAATTTTGTCGCTTTATTTTAAAAAATATGACCTAAAACTGAACAGAACCATAATAGGTTATTAACAAAGTTGTGTAGGCTTAGAATATATAAAATATAAAGCTGATTAAAAAATAATCAAATTGTTTATATTATTAGTTCCATTTGCCATATATTATTGATTATATTATTTATATTATTGATTCCATTTGCCGTTAAACCAATTTAAATACTAAATAAATAAATCCTTTGATAGAACCAAAAGTGTGTTCCTTGATTTAAAAAGAATCTTGCTGATTTTATTATACAAAATTTCCATATATATAAATTCAGTTAAATTTTTTAAAATTTTCTGTTCCATTAACTGTTAGGCTGGTTGAAGAATAAAGCAAAGGTTTCGAATCAAGATACATCGAGTACCCAACTCCATTGTGTAATTGCTACTACCTTACTATTTCTTCTTTTTTTCCTGAATCATCAAATATTTAAAATATGTAGTCTGTCACTCTCTATCAAAATTTATCTTAATTTAATTTTAATATTTATCTACTTTTTAAGTTATATTATTTTAACTTTATTTTTTTCTTACTTTTTATTTTTATTTTATTTTATTTAACTTTATTTTAATTTTTTAATTTTTTTTTTATTTAATCTGAAGGAGCTTTAGCTCGGTACAGATATACAAATAAATAAATAAATAATAAAATCAGTTTCTTTATACCAGTTTGTTAAAATTTAAAGTCAAAAAAAAAATCATCTTTTTTAGTGTAAAAAATTTGCAATTTTTGAATTTTTTTTTTCTAATTTGCATGCAATTTGCATGCAGTTTTCAAAGCAAATCGCGTGTATTAATAAAGTAAATGCACAGCCATGTACAACGAGCCATCAATCCATCTTAAACCAGGTTCAAGTTTACTTAACATAGACGAACATAGAGAGAGAATTTTCACTAGAAAACGAATTTAAACCTATCGATTTATAATGGATGTTAAAGTAATTTGTCTTCTAAATGAACCCATTAAATCATATTTAATCGATAAGTAATCAGATGAATTTTTTTGTAGGAGAGAAGCTTTCAAAAACAACCGACCATCTTCTTGAACAAAAAGAGTCAAGTTGCCAAATCAAGAGACAGAACCGAGAGATACACCAAAAATGTCGGTCTGGGATTCAAGACACCAAAAGAAGTACTAATCAAGCAAATTTTTCTTCACTAACATCCAATAATTATTTTCACAAGGCTGTTGATGGCACTTACATTGACAAAAAATGTCCATTCACTGGAAACGTCTCGATCAGAGGCCGTATCTTGACCGGTGTTGTCATCAAGAACAAAATGACCCGAACCATCGTAATTCGTAGAGATTACTTGCACTACGTAAGAAAATACAATCGTTTCGAAAAGAGACACAAGAACATCTCAGCTCACTGCAGTCCATGCTTCAGGTAATTGAAGTTTTTGCTTTGCTTCTTTAACGCCGGATCGAGATAGAACATAAAACGCCAATTTTATGCTCTATTTAAAAAAACCAGGCAACAAAATATGGACTAAATGACAGATTAGGTTTTTAGTAGACTGTAAAATCTAAATTTGTAAATTATTTCAACAGAATATTTTTTTATTTTAAATTAAATGATGAGATTTTATCACGATGGTCTTCTGAATTAAGAATGAAAGACACTTGAAAAAATCTGATACTTTTTAAAATTATTTTCGAAGTGATGAGGCTTTAATCACGATGGTCTTCTGAAAAAAAATGAAGTCATCATTTTAGCAGTTCTGATCATTTGGCTGATTTTGATTTTTGAAACTAATGTTTATTTTTTTTTCAGAGACGTTCAAGTCGGCGATTTAGCTACTGTTGGCGAGTGCAGACCATTGAGCAAGACTGTTCGTTTCAATGTCCTCAAAGTTTCGTCCGCCAAAGGAGCTAAAAAACAATTCTCCAAATTTTGAAAAATTTTTATTAATTTAAATTGAATAAAGATTTTTTGAAGCCAATGTTTTTTATTGAGAATTTTTCCAAAAAATTTATATGATGATATTTATCACGATGGTCTTCTGAAAAAAAAATTGAAGACAATTATTTAAATTCTGATAAATTTTTGCTTTAAAAAAAAAATTTAAAATTTTATTTTGGTCAGTTAAAAAAATAGCATTTAAATTTTTTACTGATCGACATTTTTAGTTGATACCAACCGGAAGTTTATTTAATTTCTTTTATTATCAAAAGCTTTTGGAAATATAGAAAGACAAAATTTTTTGAAACCAATGTTTCTATTGAGAATTTTTCCAAAAAATTTATATGATGATATTTATCACGATGGTCTTCTGAAAAAAAAATTGAAGACAATTATTTAAATTCTGATAAATTTTTGCTTTAAAAAAAAAAAAATTTAAAATTTATTTTGATTTATGATTGACATTGGAAGTTATTTTATTTTTTTTTATTTCAAAAAATTCAGAATTAAAAAAATGGAAAAATTTTTTAATTATTTTTAATTTTAACTTAAAAGCTTGAATTCAAAAATAAAGTTGTGTTCCGATAATTTGTTTTTTTCTAAAACTAAACAAAATTTTTCGATTAATGTTGCAAAAACAAGAATGTGAGAAAAATTAACAAATCTAGGAAAAAGCTTTTTTTCAAACTCCGAAAAAAGTTTATTTATGAAAAAGATTTTTTATTTTGAGCCAATTTTGTTTGTTAATCTCCAGCATTGTTGTAACAACAATTATTTCTACAAAAATTTTCTATAGTTAATTTTTAAATTCAAAAATAAAAAAATTTTTAACATTTTAAAAATTCATTTTTTCTTTAATATAAAAAATATGAATAAAAATTTTTGTTAAAAACCAAAGATCAGTACACCACTGCAATTCCCTAAAAATGAATTATCGTTACAAAAGAACCCTTGAAGTTAGCTACTTAATCAATTTTAATATAATGCTTTAATATACTGAGATTTCCGACAAAAATTCAATGCAAATTTTTAATTTTTGGTAAATTTAAATCCAATAAGGAAAAGAAATCATAGAGGTAGGCATTGTTTCCTATAAGAAAAGAGAAATATTAAAATAAAATCCTTTTAGCGGAATTGTTTCGAGTATCAATTTCTTAAATTAATTCAATCAAAGTTATATTTAAAGAAAAGCTTGGCTAAGTTTCTTTTTCATTTTTCTCAACATAAAAAAATACTAAAAATTTTGTCGCTTTATTTTAAAAAATATGACCTAAAACTGAACAGAACCATAATAGGTTAACAACAAAGTTGTGTAGGCTTAGAATATATAAAATTTAAAGCTGATCAAAAAATAATTAAATTGTTTATATTATTAGTAATTAAAAGTAATGTTAGCTGATCGATTTTTTTAGGAAATACGTTTAACAAATTTCCTAAAAAAAAATCAAATTTAAAGCTTTTTGTAAATTGTTTTCAGCTTAAAACTTTCGGAAAAATAAATTTTCTTTTTGGCATTAAAATTTACTTATGGTCAGTTAAAAATGGTTTGTTTAAAAGCAATCAAAATCTCGTTAACTTAATGACACAGAATTTAAATTTAAAAATAAAATTTTTCTCAAATTTTCGTTTTTTATAGAAATCCGAAATAAAATTAAATATGAGCTCATCAAGATTAATTTACAGTTTTACTATTTTATGTTTATTTGGAATTTGGTTAGTGAGATGTGAAAATGTTTTGAGCGAGGTTCATGGCATTTCTAAAGAACAAGAAGATATCGGAATGCTGTCAAAAAGACTAAAGGACATGTATATTTTGAACCAGCTGAGACAACTGAAATCTATTCGAAACAATTTAGCCAAATTTTTGGGAGATGACGAGCTTCAAGAACTGGACAGTGAAAGCTTTGATTTTTCAGATGAAAGGGACAAAAAATCCGTAATGCTGCCGAGAATTGGACGATCACCAATTGTGTTTCCGAGAATTGGTAGCGAAAAAAAACGAGCTGTTTTTCAGCCCAGAGTCGGCCGAAATTTCGATTTATATGAAAGTGAAGAAAATGACGATTCCTTTTTAAATGAAGAAAAAAGAATTGCTTTTAAGCCAAGAATCGGCTAAATTTTTTTTTATAAAAACTGCTCTTTATTGTCCTATTAATGTTCAATTTTCAATAAAAAAACTTTATTAGAAATTTTTTTTAAATAAAATGTTGTTAGAAATTTTTTTATTTTTCGGAAAATAAAATTCTTTAGATTTAATTAAAATGATAAATAATAATTTTTCTAGCCTATTAAGGCGTAAAAATTTATAATCAAAAATTGATATTTTTTTAGATTTTTATTCAATTAATAATTTTCTATAACCATCAGAAAATCTAAATTTAAAATGATTAGTTGATTAGAAGTCTTTTTAATTTAAGAATGTCCGATTTCGAATTATTTACAATTAAATGAAAAAAAATTTTAATTTATTGTAAGACATTTTTTAAATTTACTAAATATTTGTCTTTAAAAAAGAACTAATTTATTTTATTGTATAATGCGCAATTGGAAGTTCATTTTATATTGACTCGAGAATAATTTATATTTCCTGTGAACAAAATTAAAATGCCTTTTAGTTAAACAAAAATATTTTCTCATTATTTAAAAAAAATAATTAATTAAAAGCACTTAGTTTGCTCTTTTTTAAATTGGGAAAAAATTTTTAATTTTTTTAATTGAAACTTGGCAATTATATTTTAAAAAACCTTAAAAAAAAATACATAAAAAACTGCATAAAAAAATTCTGCCATTTTAATTTCTCTATAACTTTTGTCACTCATTTGATTTACAAAATCCTTAGTGATTTTCCTCATTTATCTAATTTTTGATTTTTTGTATCAAGCAAAAACTATTAAGAGATTCGTAAAATATCTCTCTGAAATTTATCTCCTTTATTAAATATTACTATTTGCCATTTTGAGGAGTCTTGTCAAGATTAGAATCATAGTTAGTTATTGATTGAAGATTGTTTCAATTCTAGATATTTGCCCCATATCACAGATATTTTACTCTCCAAGTCTCCAAGAGATTTTTAAAAGATTTAATTAATTGTTTAAATATACGAGCATCATTATTTAAAATAATAACGATAAAGATTGTAACTTTTTTTACGTATAAATTACGGAAAAAGGTGGAATAAAGCTTATTTCACCTTTTTCCGTAATCGTTTTGAAAAATTTAAATTTTATTTTATGTTTAAATCGTTTAAGATTAATTGAAAAAAAATTTACAAGCCAATTTAAAAAAAAAATACTAAATACGTACCAGATTTAAAGATTAAAGGAATATGAAAGAACTGCTACCACCACTAATTTATTATTTTTTTTAGCATCTTCAATCCCAAAAAATAATTCTTAAATTATTCTGAAAAAAATTATATCTCACAATGGTCTTCTGAATAAAAAATTCAAGTCAATTTTTTATTTATAATATGATAAATTTTTGCTTTAAAAAATAAATTTAAGATTTTATTTTGGCTCCTGACATTTTAAGTTGATACTAACCGAGACTTTTTTTGCCTTAGAAAATTAGAAAAATTAAAATTTGAATTATAACATTTTAAAAGAATCAAATTTAATTTTTTCGTAGAATTTATTTATTTTTTGAGTTGGGCTCTAAGTTTAGGCACATGATTTGCAAATATTTTTGTTATTGCGATTGAAGCTATAGTTGGTTGAGTTCGTTGAGACATGGTATTATTTGACTCTTGTTGTTGCTCTAAATGATTGATATTTTGAATTTTGCTTTAAAACTCATGTAGAACAAGTAATTTTTATCTAATTTTGAATTTTTCTAGTCATTTTTCAATAATACTTATCAGATAAATTGTTATCGTATTTATTTGTTTATTTTAATATAAATTTAGGCAAAGCCTTGGCGGGTTGGAATGGAAATTGTCAATCCTTTCAGCCACTTGATAGAAGTTTTGAACAAAAAAGTATATAATTTTGACAAAATGTTAAACAAGTTGAATTTTTTAAATATTGAAAGTTTTTGTTACCGCTTAAAATAATTAATTTATAATCTAAAAAACAAGACTAATAATCAAAGTTCAATGAGAATTTTTTAAAGGACGATACTCGGTCTTTAAAAAAATGATAAGTTGAAATATTTTATTTTTCTTCCTTCTTAATATTCGATATCTTGAATTCACAATATTTTATAAATTATGGTAAATCCAAAACATCGATTATTACATTCCAATTTTTCGAAAAATAACAATTTTCATGAAAAAAAATTTTTTTTTGAATTTTTGAAAAAATAAAAAAAACAAAATTTTCAGGAATTTTTTGACGAAAATTGACGTAAATTTCGGTAAATTTTTGTAAAAAAGATGAAAATGGTAAAAATTCAACAAAAAAGGAAAAATGAATTTTTTTTTTTACATTCTAATTTTTTTAAAAAATTATGAAAATTAATATTTTAATAGGGGTATTATTAATCGATCTCTTAAATTACTTAAACGATCACTTAATAAAATATATTATTTTATTTTTTACTATTATTTATTTATTTATTTGTAAATCTGTATCGAGCGTTAGCTCCTTCAGAGAAAAATAAAAAATAAAAATAAAAATAAATAAAAAAAATGATTAAAATAAAAGTTACTGAATAAAATAAGAATTAAAAAATATAGTTAAATAATTGAAAAGGAAATAAAATAAAAGAGAGACAAAAAAAAAAAATTTGAAAGGCAGAAAATAGACACCAAAGTTACAAAAGTTATATCGGTTTAGTTTGAGAGAAAAAAGAGTCTATGACAAGGTAGCAATTACACAATGGAGTTGGATACTAATTCTGTTCCATTACTTCTTAGACTGGTAAATGAGTATAGACGAGGTTTCGAATCTAGATTTGTTAACTATTTTATTTTTTCTATCTATAATATTATTTATTCGATTAATTGGATTAATTAACTGTCTCTAATAATAAATATTTATGTATCCTGAGTTTTTTGTCACTAAATTTACTGAAGATGAGTATGATTATGAAGAATGTAGCTCTTAACTTAATTAATGAACAGTTGAAATTATCTCTTGATTTAATTTAATTATTTCCTGTGAGAGTTTTTTTTTGTGGATAAAATTATGTTTTATCAAAGTATTGAAATGTCTGATAGGGAGTATCGAGTAGTTGATGACTATGTAACTTCTGAATCAGAATCTGAAGACGAGGTTCAAGAATCCAATAAAAAGAAAAGAACCAGGAAGAACTGGATCTATGAGAAAACATTCGACGATCAAGAAGCATCCAAAGACTGGTTAGATAATGAAAAGATTTGGTCTTCTCTGAAAAGTAGTGAAACTGAGGCCGGTTTAAGAGTTGGTTATCGATGCAACCTAGTTAAGAGAAAAGGACCTCAATGCGCAGCTGCAATTTATTTACGGATAGTAACTCCGATAACTGGATGCAAACAGCTAGTTGTTCCTGTCCTTCCTTCTTTAAAGATCATATTTGTAAGCATCTTGTTGGCTTTGCTGCAAATATGAAACTTGTCAAAATACCAATCGAAGCTAAGCAAGTTATTGGACAAAAACCTAGAAGAGGTAGACCGTGTAAGTCTAAAAAGGCGCTTGAGTATCAATCAGAAGCAGATAAAGAAGAGAGAGTTGTCAGCTCAATCAAAGTTCTAAAGCTAAAGATAACAGAAGTAGAGGAAGAAACTCCACAAGAAACAGTTATACCAACAAAAAAGAACAAAAAAACAATTGATAAGGAAGCTGAAAAAGTAGTGCAAGCATCAACCAGCAGTGATATAAGTAAGAAAGTAGAAGCTTCACTAAAGAGAGGTAGAGGTAGACCAAGAAAAAACTTATAAGATATTATTTTATTTAAAATTATTTGAAATTTTCTATAATTCTTTTTTTTTAATCAATTTAATAAATAAAAATAAGAGATACTTTAAGTAAAATTAGTTGCTGTTTTATTTAATTTAGGAGACAGATTAATAAATATAAGTTAAGGGTATTTAGTAAAATAAGAGATAGAAAAATATTAATGATCGATTAAGTAATTTTAGAGATCGATTAAATACCTCCCATTTTAATATTGTTTACAAAACAAATTTTATTTTCTCGCGTTTTCTGCTTTTAAGCTGTTTGTTGCCTTGTCCCAAGGTTCTTTGAATGTGGATCCTTTTAGAATTAATTTCACATATATTAGTTCTCTCAGATCGTTATCGAAAATTTTAAGTACGAACATATTTAAGTTTAATATTAAATTTACAATATTTAACTAATAAATTTTGTTTTTTTTACTTTTTCAAAAATCGGTTTTTTCGAGAAATTTTGGAATTTTTTTTTTCACTGAAATATTTACAATAATTATCGTTATTTAACGATAAATACCGTTTTTTATATTACCATGCTTTACGTTAAATATGGTAAAATATCGTGAATTTACCTTAATTTAAGTATGGTGAATTCAAGGTATCGTCGCAGCACTGTATCTCCTTTTCTAATTTTAAATGAAATGAAGAGAGAACAATAAGCTTTTGCGAAAAAGTATCAAATTAATAAGATGTGTGATCAAATATTTCATCTATTTAATTTTGAAAAATTGATAATTTTTAATATTTTATTGCTTGCTGAATCTAGACTTATCTATTCAATTTTAGATTTCCTTAATTTTAAATTGCCATTTTTTTACTTTAAATAAGTTGAAATAAAATATAAAAAAAATTCTTGAAAATAAAAAAACTCTTTATTAATTACCGACAAAACTGGCAAAAAAATTAGTTTTTTTCTGAATAACCCAAGATCCAAATTCGTCATAATCTTTTTTGTGGATAAGAATATTTTCAAAATTTGGCAATGAAGTTAAAATGGAGCCTCCGAGCCAAGCCGAATACTTTGGTTTTGGATGAAGCGTCACTTTGACACTGGTTCTCCAAGGGGCTATTTTTTTCATCTCTTTTTGAAAGCGCTCAGTAAAGCCAGGAAGCAATGTTGTCCCACCAGTGACAACTATATTTTCAAACAAGCTTTTCTGAATGTTTGTTTCGCATTTTTTAGTAGCTTTTAGGCACACTTGATGAATTCCGGGAAGCAAAAATCCAATTGAGCTTGGATCAAATAGAGCTTCGGGTACCAGAAAACGCTCTTTAGAGATGGATAAAGTTTTTCCGTCTGGCAAATTGTAATCCAAACAAGCTGACAGCTTTTCACTAGGTGCCTTTGATTCATTTTTAATATCAGTTGACACATAGCAAAATTTCTCTTTTATTTCTTTGCTAACATTTCGGTTTGGAATGACTGATTCTTTGGCATTCATTAGGTTAAACAGGTAATCAGAGAGGTCGGTGCCGCCTAATTCGATACGCGCAAAAGCATTCGATACTGCAAGATTTTTGAACATTGGCAAAATTTGAGTCAAACCATCTCCACATTCTACAATTATGCCACTTTCCAAACCAGTCGAAAGCATTGAAAGCACAGACTGCAATTGCATGGACATAGATGGAACTGTGAATTTCTCGAACATCAGTTCGGTAATTCGTTCGCGTTGTGATCTGGAACAGCATGGACTTTCGCTCAGAAAAATGGGTTGATTGTCTGGATCAACTTTAATCTCATCAAATACAAAAGACCAAATTTTTTCCATGTCATTCCAATTTGTGATAAAACCTCGATTGATGGGACAGTTTAGTCTAAGGATGTCTCTTCTTTCTTGCCCAATATTTCCTATTTTGCTTTCATGGCTTTTGTTTAGAGCCATATTGGTGGACAGCAGCAAACTGGGCTCGCTGTCTCCCGACAGACCAGCTTTGATCGAGTCCGAACCACAATCTAAAACTAATGCTTTCATTTTAATCAAATATTTTACTATGACTATTTTTAGAGCTTCTTTTCTAATCTAATATTTAATTAAAAATAAAAATAAAATTTAAAGAAAAAACATGGGTTACCAAAAATTTAAATAGAACTTTATTAAAAGTTAATTAAGTTACAACAAAGTTTTTTTTAAAGCATTTTTTGTGAACAATTTCTTGCCTTAAGATGCACATTGTTTGAAATTTGGACAAAGATGACAAAATGGAGCGTCCCATTCATACTTTTTTTTGATAGGCACTGTGAAATTCAACTACAAATTGAACATAAATTCTTCCTATTTTGATGAATTAAAAATAAAGTAAAAAAAATATACTTAAAAAAATACTGCAACAAAGTGCAATATACTTTGTTGCAGCTTTTCACCTAAAATAATTTTTCTCAAGTTTTAATAAGACAAAAAATTAAATATCAATAAGTTTTGAATTGATTATTGGTTTAATTTACAAAAAAAGAAAATAATGTTTATCAATTGGCTCGGCGTCATTAAGCGATTTATCATGATTAATTGCTTTCTTACATCTTCGTTTACCTTTATCTTTCCCCAAATATTCAAAAGTAAGCTTTTAACTTCTTAAAAGTATTCTAAATCTTTTAAAATTTTAAATTAGAATAAAATTTTGAACTAAATTTTTTGAATGATTCAAAAATTTAGAAAAAAAAAAGGTGATGTAATTCAAAATGAATATTTCACAAAAATTTGTGTTAAAAAGTTTTGCATTTTGTATTTTAATGTTTTTTTAATAATTTTTAATTTTTTGTGTTGAGTAGTTTTTGCGTGTGGGTTACAGATTTTTTACTGTGGGTTCCAGAATTTTATTTGTGAGTTCAAGGTAGATCAAAAAGTTTTTTTTTTTTTTTTTTTTTCTTTTTCACTCCTTGTGGAGCATAGGGTCATTACTTTTGATTTCCACTCAAGTCGATCTTTTGCCTTTACCCTTGCTTCTCCTCATGTCATTCTAATTTCGATGAGCTCTTTCGTGATTGTTGACTTCGATGCTACCGCTGGTCGTCCTACCTTACGTCGCCCTTGAGGCGTCCATTGAAGGGCCCTTTTTGGTATCCGTGTTTCTTTCATTCTAAGTACATGCTCGAGCCAACACAGTCTTTTGTTCTTAATGCTGGTCGGAGTCTAGCAAAGGCATTCTTTGCTTTAGCAATTCTATTCTTAATGTCTCTGTGTGTTCCCAACATTGTACTGATAGTGCTACCTAGGTATGTGAATTCACAAAAATTCCGGTGAATTAACTGACGATAAATATTTACTTGAAAACAAAAATTTGACACATATTTTGACACAATGATTAATTAATTGCTTATTTTACTTTATTTCACTTACAGTAAAAAATAAATTAAACTTTATTTTGATTTTTTTTAATATTTTATTCTGAAATAGCTTTATCTCGGTAAGAAAATAAATAAATAAATATGTAATTTGAAGAATTCCTTAAAAGAATATAAAAATTCTTAAGGAGAAAATATTACCTCCATGTTGAAATTAATTAGGTTACGTTTATTTTTTTGCTGTATATTATTACTTTTTGTTGAAAATAATTATTTTATTGTCGAAATTAATTAGTTGTAAAAAAATTGTTGAATATAATAACTTTTTGTTTAATTTAATTAGTTTATTTACAAAATATTTATTTAAATTTAAAATAATTTCTTTATTTTGAAAAAAATAATAACTGCCATTATTTAAATTATTTTCATTCTGTAATAACCCAGTTGTAATAGCCTTGGCTTCATCTGCTATTAAAATTTCTGGTTTAAAATCCTAATTGTAAACATTTTTAATTGTAGTAGTAGTAGTAGTAAGAAAAACCGCGGCATGAAATGATCATGCGGAGCGCGTCAACAGTAGATGACGTCCTGTAGCGGTGGCGAGATGCTTGTCGAGGTTGTTCTTGAATGAGTTGACTGTAATTGAGTTGATGACTTCGTCTGGTAGGCCGTTCCAAACGTTAACAATTCTATTATTGAAAAAATTGTGCCTTGGATTACAGCATCTTACTATTTCACGCCTGAAAAGTCCTCTATGACCCCCTCGCGGCTCCGAGCATAGCGGTTTTGCGTACCAGTTTATGTGCTCTAAATTTGATTCAAGCTTAAATTTCTGTATTATGTCTCCGCGGATACGCCTTATTTTTAGTGTAGTTAGCCCTAATTTGCTGCATCGATCTTCGTAGTTTAAGCTTTTGAACTCATGTATGGTTTTCGTGGCTCTGTGTTGTACTTTTTCTAGCAATTTTATGTCTTTCTGGGTGTATGGACTCCAGGCCGAGCTTGCAAATTCCAAGTGCGGTCTAATATAACATGTGTAAAGCTTTTTCCAGAGTATTGCGTCTCTTAGGGTAAAAGCGTTCTTTAATGAGCTGAGTATAAAGTTTGCGTTAGCAGCGGCTTTACAGACTTGGTGTGATGGCTTAAGATCATTAGAGATAAAAATGCCGAGGTCTCTTTCGCTTGTGGTTTCAGTTATTCTAATGTTTGTATTTGAGCTGTGGTCTGACATTGTGTAGGTTGCTTTTGGGTTGTTTTTGCCGATATGCATTACTTTGCATTTCGATAAGTTTAATCTCATCAGCCACTTGTTTGACCAGTCGTTGATTGTGTTTATGTCGTTTTGTAAACTTGTGGTGCTGTTTTCAGGGTGGCTCGGGTCTATTTTGGCTAGAATTTTCGTGTCGTCGGCGTACATTTTCGGCTGATTGATAATTCCATCACTGATGTCGTTGATGTAGATGACGAAGAGTGTAGGGCCGAGTACAGATCCTTGTGGGACACCGCTTAGTACCGGTAGCCAATCTGATTCGTGTTCGCCTAGAATTACTTTCTGCTTCCTGTTTTGTAAGAATGAGCGTATCCAGCATAGGAGTTTCGATTTGATGCCATATTGTTCAAGCTTGTGTATGAGGCGAGCGTGTGGTACGGTGTCTAAAGCTTTGGCGAAATCGAGGAACAGAATGTCCAGCGGGTGATTCGAAGCTGATGCTTTTGTTGCGTAGTCCATTGTTTCTAAAAGATTAGTTACGCATGCTTTTTTATTGACGAAGCCATGTTGATTTTCGGATATAAGCTTATTTTGTGACAAGAACGACATGATTTCTCTTTTAACAATTTTTTCAAGTACTTTGCATACAACTGATGTCAGTGAAATAGGCCTGTAGTTCGATGGGTCGGTATTGTTGCCTTTTTTAAGGATTGGAGTTACTAATGCTTCTCTCCATTTATCTGGAACAATTCCAGTGTCTAACGAGAGCTGGAAAATGCGTGTTAAGGGAAGGGCGAGCGTGTTAGCGCATTCTTTAAGTACGTGAGGATGGATACCGTCCGTGCCGATTGATTTATGGGGGTTTAGTTGGCTAAGAACCAGTATAACGTCAGAGGCTGTTACTTTTATTGTGGAGATAGAGTTGGGCGTTCTCGAGGCGAAGACTGGCATTCCTTCGATTGTTTCCTCTTGAACGAATACGGAGTTAAAGTGTTGGTTTAAAATGTTCGCGATCGTGGTTTTGTCTTGTTGAGCTATTCCTTGTTCATCTTTCATTAAATTGATATGAGGTTTAACCTTTTGCTTGCTGTTAACGTATGCATACAGTCGTTTCGGGTTGTTTTTGTCTGATGCTAGCTTGTATTCGTAGTTTCTAGTAGCCTCGCGAGTTTTCTACTTCAAGTTTTGCCTTAGTGTATTCGAGTTGTAGCTGACGATTTTTTCCACCTGAGGCTCGAACTTTGTTCCAGCTAGTTTTTTTTTTCATTATCAGTTGCTTTAGTTCTTGGTTCATCCAGGGAACTTTTTTTCTAATGACTTTGTGGTGTTTTATTTTCGGAATAAAAGTGTCGCATGCTGAGTTATATATCCTGATGAAAGAATTGTAGCAGCTGTTAACATCCTGTTCAGTGAAAATTTTGTCCCAGTTGGCAGTTTCAAAGGCTTTGTTCAATTTGGCATACTCGCCCTGGTTATACTTGTACCTACAGCTTATAGAAACTTCTGATGTGCAAGTAGCAAGTTGGTACTCCCATGTTAGCGTTAAGTGTGCTTGTTCTCGCGCTCCGAGCGGAGCAGAATCGTTTACGTAGTGTATTCGATAGGGTGAGTCAGTGATAATGTAGTCGAGAGTGTTAGACAGACTTCCGTTGGCTTTGCGAAATGTAGGTTTGTTTACGTGCTGGTAGAGTGATTCGCCGTTTAGCAGTTCAATAAATTTGCTTCCTGGACTGTCCTCGTTCCCAAACACAGACACGGACCCGTCGTTGAGCCACTTTACGTAAGGGAAGTTGAAATCCCCGGCGATAAGTAATCCTGTGTTTTTCTTGTGGTGTACGGCTGATTTGGCGGCTCTCAAGGCTAAATTTATTTCGTTGTCGACTAGGGAGTTAGCAGCGAAGTTATTTCCTGGTGGTGGGCGGTATATACAGCCTACGATTACAGTTTCCTTTTTCAAGTTGATTTGACACCAGAGTTGTTCTGATATTGAGCTATTATTTATGTTCGAAAGAACTTTGATAGTTGTGTTTGTGTGATTGAGATCATTCCTGATGTATATTGCTACTCCGCCTCCGTGAGTAGGCCTGTCGTTTCTGTACACGTAGTAGTCAGCTAATGATGAGTTGGAGACGTTGGTAAACCAAGTTTCTGTGATAAGAATAACGTGCGGACGCTCTTGAGCGATTCGGCCCTCGAGTTCATTGATCTTAGATGTATTCAGTGATGTAGCGTTAGTATATAGACACTTAAGATTATCGATTGTGTTAGGTGATTTATTTTGTGTTTGAATTGCGAGCTGGGGATGCCGAGCGGTAGCTGTGAGTGGCACCAAGATGTTTTGCTGTTTTGGTGTTATGTTACTGGTAAATAAGGTAGTTGTGTCGCTTATGCTGTTTGAAGGTAAGGGCTGAGTTGAATTTCGATTTGTGTTTTGGTGAGTAATTTTGGAGAAGAGTTGTGAGGAAAGGTTGTTTGTTAGTTATCTCCGATCGTCTGGATGCAGTACCCAGACAAGCGTGTCGTTTCTGATACCCCAGAACCATCTGTTGCCAACCTCATCACGTTTATATCTGAGTGTTCTCCCATCTACATTCGTTTCGATATGAGGTAGCGTACTGTTTCTTTCTTTTTTTTTGTCTCTGAGAACCTTGTCAAGTTTGCGTTCGGCAATAGTTCTGTCTTTGTTTATGAAGATACCTTTGAATTGTGTTGTCCTGGATAGTTCACGGGAACGAGAGAGAGCCGTATTCTTACTTTCGCAGTCCTGCAGCTCCACTAAAAGAATCGCTTCTTTAGCTGGAGAGTTTTCTACACTTTCCTGGACAGTCCGCGGTTTTATTCTGGCGATGCGTTTGCATTTGTTTTCGGTGATGCCAATTTGGTTAAGGATTTGATGCACCTTTTCTTTGTCATGTTTTTCTTTTTCGTCTGGTACTTCGCTATCACATTCACCTACTCCGCTAATTATGATGTTGTTTTCGATTTTGTTTCTGTTTTTGAATTCTTGTGCCACTTTTGAAAAAATAACAAAGTCAGATTCGTTGTTGCGGTTGCTGTTTTCGACCAAGTTGGCAAGTGTACCAGCTGTTCGTGTGTTGGTTGTCGATTGGGGTCTTTCTTCTAATTCGGAGATTTTTTTTTGCTGTTCAGTGATAGTAATTTCATTCTAAGTACATGCTCGAGCCAACACAGTCTTTTGTTCTTAATGCTGGTCGGAGTCTAGCAAAGGCATTCTTTGCTTTAGCAAGTCTATTCTTAATGTCTCTGTGTGTTCCCAACGTTGTACTGATAGTGCTACCTAGGTATTTGAATTCACAAAAATTCCCACGGTGAATTAACTGACGATAAATATTTACTTGAAAACAAAAATTTGACACATATTTTGACACAATGATTAAATAATTGCTTATTTTACTTTATTTCACTTACAATAAAAAATAAATTAAACTTTATTTTGATTTTTTTTAATATTTTATTCTGAAATAGCTTTATCTCGGTGAGAAAATAAATAAATAAATATGTAATTTGAAGAATTCCTTAAAATAATATAAAAATTCTTAAGGAGAAAATATTACCTCCATGTTGAAATTAATTAGGTTACGTTTATTTTTTTGCTGTATATTATTACTTTTTGTTGAAAATAATTATTTTACTGTCGAAATTAATTAGTTGTAAAAAAATTGTTGAATATAATAACTTTTTGTTTAATTTAATTAGTTTATTTACAAAATATTTATTTAAATTTAAAATAATTTCTTTATTTTGAAAAAAATAATAACTGCCATTATTTAAATTATTTTCATTCTGTAATAACCCAGTTGTAATAGCCTTGGCTTCATCTGCTATTAAAATTTCTGGTTTAAAATCCTAATTGTAAACATTTTTAATTGTTTTTTGGTACTGTAAATATAAATTCAAATTCAAATCTCGATTCTCTGTTGAACAAATACTAATGCAAATACCTTTAACTTTTTGCACTCAGTTTGCAAATCAACAACTTTCCACGATAAATTAAACATTTTTATTCAATTTTATTTGAATTTTTTTTAAACTCGAAACTAAATATTGTTTAATATAATAAATTATTTTCAACAAAACTAAATAAAAATAAACAAAAACTAATTATTTTCAACTTGTTAAGTAAATTTTTTTGTCCAAAATAGAATTTTTATTTTTTCAACAAAAAGTAATTAATCACAACAGAAAATAATTATTTTCGAAGTACAGGTAATTAACAGCCATTCTTAAGGGTTAATATTAAAGGGAATATTTATTTCTGCAAAATTATGGTTCAAAAAATTTTAAACTTAATTAAAAAAAAAAACTTTAAAAATTATTTAACAGGAATTTTCATTTTAGAATGTAAAATTTCTTTGTTAATTCAGTAAAACCTTGCAGACTACCCCATGGGGTTTTGGTTTAAAATGGTTGAGTTAATAAGTTAATAAAATTTTTTTAAATATCTTTTAAATTAATAAAATAACTCGGGATAATATCAAAATAATTTATTTTATCAAGTGGACTTTACTTGAAAAATTGGTAACTTTAGATTGGGATTTAAGTATTGTGATTTCTAAAATTATACAAAAAATTAAAAGAAAAATGGAATCTAAAATAGATTAAAAAGCTTTTTTGACACGGATTTAAAGGTGAAAAAAATTTTACATAGTGTAAGCTGTGGTGTTCACCACAGATACACTTATCTGTTTATTTATTTATTATGTATGTGAGCGTTAAGTTACTTATGATATTTATATATTTTATTTTTGTACTATTTATTTTTACATGTTCGAGAGTTAGATGACTCTCGATAAAATAAAGATATAAATAGAGATGGGAGAAGCGAATGGGGGGATCCGGTTTGGTTTTGGCTTAAGCTCGAAATAAAGATTTTGAAAAAGAAAAAAAGCTTTTCTTGAACTTGACTTTTTAGCAACTTCACACTTGGCGACGAGGATTAAACTACAGTGGACGGAATATCATCTTCAATAAGATTCAAATCCGAGCAGAAAGACATGAGTAACGACAGAAGTGGAGCCACGTGCGGCTCATTCATCTACGGCGGCGAACCGGCAACTCTGGGGTCAAGATGGGAGACTTGGCTGGAGCGCTTCGACATCTACCGGACCGCCACGGACCTGTTGCAGACGACCAACGCGGAAAAGGCCAAGGCAACATTTCTTCTTCTCATCGGAGAGGAGGCTTTCGAGGTGTGGAAGACTCTACGGAAGCCCGACGACACGGACACGCTCAAGGAGGCACAGGAGAAGTTGACGAAGCACTTCGTGGAGAAGAAATCAGTCTTCACCGAGAAGTGTGTGTTCCGGCGTGCCATGAAGCGCCAGGACGAGTCGGTCAACGAGTACGCCATGAGGCTACGACGAATGGCGGCGCACTGCGAGTTTGGAGCGGCACTGGAGACCGAGATTTTGAGCCAGTTCGTTGTGGGCGTCGGCATCGATGAGTTCCAGCGAGAGTGCTGCCGCACCAACGATCTCGATTTGAAGGCAGCGCTGGAGAAGGCGCGCGGCTATGAGCGAGTGGCTGAGAATGTCAGCGGGCTTCTCAAGCCAACCGCGGCGGAGATGAGCAGCAGATCAATCAACTACACCGAGCGCAGATCGATGAGCAGCGGGGGTTGTAGCAACAACAACAGGCCGAGCTGGTCGACACCAAGTCATGGTTCGTCGAGGCAGGACTGTGGATACTGTGGCAGGCGAAGCCACAAGGAGAAGTCAGAGTGTCCCGCGTTGAACACGGAATGCAGGAAATGCGGCATCAAGGGTCACTTCGCGAAGGTATGCAGGGGCACAAGGGGAAGCAAGGATGCGATGAGAGGCGGTAAGCAGCGAGCAAGCATGCAGCAGTTCCGAGCGAGGAGCAGTGGAGGCAGGAGCCAGATCAGACAGCTGACCATGGATATGGACAAGTATGAGGTCAACAAGCAGGAGTACGACGAGTTTATACGTTACAGGGCCAGTTGCGATTGGGAGGTCGGCACGATTGGCAATCGAAATCGCTACAACGATGGACCGAGAGTGAGTGTGCAGATGGGCGGCACAGCTGTGGATTTTCTGATTGACACAGGAGCGCCGATCAATGTCATCGACCAGTGGACATACGAGGCGATGTCCAACAAGCCCAAGCTCGAGCGCTGCAACAACAGGCTCTATGGATACCGAGCAGAGGAGCCCTTGCCGATACTGGGCCAGTTTATGTGCCGGGTCAGGCGTGGTCGAACGGAGGTGGCAGCTGGATTTGTGGTGATCAAGGGTTGCGCAGATTGTTTGCTGAGCTATCGCACGGCAGTGGATTTGAACACCATTAAGCTCATGGACGAGGCGCGCGAGGTGCGCGCGGTCAGCGAGGAAAAGGTCCGACCGGATCTGAGTCAGCCAATCGAGGAGCGGATCAAGGCGATCAAATCGCGGTTTCCAGATTTGTTTAGTGGCAAGGTGGGTTGCATCAAGGGGAGGAAGATTCACATAGAGGTGGACCCAACGGTGGCACCAAAGAGGCAACCACTGAGGCCTATAGCGTTCGCTTGGCGCGATGCGGTCGAAGAGGAGATCGACAGTCAGATCAAGGAGGGGGTCATGCATAAGCTGGGCGAGGACGACGAAGTGCCTGAATGGATTTCGAACTTGGTGGTTGTCGAGAAAAAGCAGGAGAACCCGGGGGTGGGGCAGCCAAAGAAGGTCAAGATCAGAATGACATGCGACAACAGGTTGCTCAACAAGGCCATCAAGCGCAAGCGTTACCCGATGAAGAGCATCGACGATATCATCTACCTGGTCAACGGAGCGAAGGTCTTATCGAAGCTTGACATCGTCAAGGCTTTCCATCAGGCCGAGTTGGATGAGGAGTCGAAGAAACTGACGGCGGTGACCACGCACGTGGGCACACTCGTGTACGATCGGCTGCACATGGGTATTTCGTGCGCATCTGAAATGTTCACCGAGCTCATCCGCACTATTCTCGAAAAATGCCAAGGCCAGCTGAACATGACCGACGACATCTTGGTGTTTGGAGCATCGGAAGAGGAGCATCACGAGAACCTCATGCGTGTGTTGGAGACATTGGAGCAAGCTGGCGTCACTCTCAATGTGGACAAGTGCGAGTTGTACAAGAAGGAGCTCACGTTCTTCGGACTACGACTATCCGAAGTAGGCATAGCACCAACTCTGGATCGAGTCGAGGCGTTGAGGAACGCGAAGCGGCCGGCAGACGCGAGCCAGTGCAGGAGCTTTCTGGGAATGGTGCAGTACAGCGGCCGATTCATCCAGGATTTGGCAACGCTAGCAGAGCCGTTGTGGGCTGCAATCAAGGCAGAGCGATGGAGCTGGGGCGAGCGAGAGCAGCAAGCCTTCGAGCAAGTAAAAGCCTCCATTTCAGATAAATGTTTCGCGTATTTTAAAAAAGACTGGCAGACCAGATTGGTGGTGGACGCGAGTCCAGAAGGGGTCGGTGGAGTGCTCACTCAAGTTAACCCGAACGATGAGAACGACAGGCGCGTGGTTTGTTGTGCCTCACGGCTGCTGTCGGCAACTGAGCGGAAGTACAGCCAGTGCGAGAAGGAGGCACTAGCGGCAGTTTGGGCGTGCGAGCGTTTCTGGATCTACCTGTTTGGGCAGCAGTTCATACTGGCCACCGACAACAGGGCCGTGCAGCTGATCTTTGGGAACGCGGCATCGCGACCACCTGCACGCATCGAGCGATGGGGCCTCCGCCTGTCTCAGTTTGACTTCACCATCGAGCACCAGTCAGGCAAGACCAATGTGGCAGATTACTTTTCTCGTCAGCCAGTGGGACCAGCACCGACAAGGGACACGTCCGAGGATGAGAGCGAGTTGGAGCAGTTTATCAATATGGTGGTGGTCTATGCTCTGCCAAGAGCAATCACAAAAAAGGAGGTGGCCGTGGCAACAGAGGCTGACGAGCAGCTGCAGCTTTTACGCAAGTTCATCATTCAGCCGACAGGGCGGCTACCAAAGGAGCTGGCTGAGTTCGAGCACGTCATTGGCGAAATCAGCGAGGCCCATGATGGTGTCATGCTACGAGGGAGTCGAGTCATCATACCAAGCAAGCTGAGAGGGGCGATTGTGACGTTGGCGCACCGTGGGCATCAAGGAGTGGTCAAGACGAAGGCGCTGATTAGGGCGAGAGTCTGGTTTCCAGGGATCGACAAGCGAGTCGAGCGGGAGGTCGCACACTGTCATCTGTGTCAGACCGTAGCAACTAAGCAAACCCTCGAGCCGCTGAGGGCATCTTCATGCCCAAATGGACCATGGGAGCGTGTCGCCGGAGACTTTTTCGGACCGTTGGCGAACGGCAAGTTCTGGTTTGTGAATCTATGCGAGTACTCGAAGCAAGTATTCGTCAACGATGTGGCATCAACGAGCTGGTGTATTTATGCTCCTTCTTAACTTAAACGCTCATGGTTAAGTTAATTAACTTTCCAGTGATATCGACAAAGATGTCGCTATATCACATAAGCTTATATCATTTTCAATTTTTTCATCCTATTGGAAAAATGTAGAAAATTTAACATTTTTAAATTTTTTGTGAAATTTTTCATTATATTTTTATTTTTAATTTTGGAAACTAAATGAATTAGAAGAGTTTTATTTTATTTTCTGAAATATTGCACAAAAAATTTGAAAATGTAAAAATGTAAATTTTTTTTCATTTTGCCATCCTATGAGACTAATGATAAATTAAAATAAAGTACACTGACATAATAGTTGAAACCATAAGGTTAGTTTTTAATTTTTTTATAAGTCATGAGGTTAAAGTGAAAATGAAATTTAAAAAAGTTGGGGTCGAGTCCTTTATGTCTTAAACTTAATGTTATTTATACACCAGAACCTCGGGGTAATTTTCAAGGATTAATAGTAGGTTTTACCATTCCCCGTAGTTTTTTTATGATATAAAAAAGATAGGAGTAAGCTAATCACTTAGAATAAGAATTTTGATACTAAATACTATAAACTTAAGGTAATACCATGGGGATAGGGGGACAAAATAAAGAAAGACGAAATATAGAAAGGACTTTATGTAGAAAAAAAACATAAAAAGAAAATTAAAAAGCTAATGTTATTCATTTCAAATAAGCTTAAAAATGAACAAAATTTTTTATCATCAATTTATCATTATTTTTTAAATCAACAATTTCTAAATAATTATAACGACTGGTACTGTGACGGTACGTTCGATATTGCGCCCACGTTTTTTAAACAATGTTATACCATCCATATTGTAATTGAATATTGAATCATTTTTAGAAGGTTTGGTAATAATTTACTAATTGGTGAAGAAAAAAATTGAAAAAATTATACTTTGACTATTTATTCTTTGCATAATTTTCTAAATTTTTGAATTCGATATTTTTTCTTTATTATCCAATAAAATTTTTTTTCTATATTTTGTCTTTCTATATTATTATATTATATCACACTGCCACCATGGGTTCCTAGTTTTAGTAAAAAATAAAGTATAGCAAAAAATTTAATTTTCAATTCTAAATTAACATACAATTTGATTAAAATTAATCAATTCATTGCCAAATAATTCTTTAAATTTTTTCTTTAATTTGGATTGTTAAATGAAACATTTTTTGTTTCACCTTTGAAAACTTACAGAAAATCAACAAACAAATTTTTAGTACAATATTCATTTTTTTAAAAAGAATGTAAATTTTGTCAAAATGTAATTTATTGTACATTTTAGTATTTTTACATTTTTACATTTTCATATTTTTAGATTTTTTGTGCAATATTTCATAAAATTTATACTTTTAATTTTAGTAACTAAATGAATTAGAAGATTTTTTTTCATTTTCTGAAATATTGCACAAAAAATCTAAAAATTTGAAAATGTAAAAATGTAAAATTATTTTCATTTTGCCTTTTAAATGAACACTCTTATATAGAATTTAAATAAATGAAGTGTTAATCAGCTTTAATGATAGGGGCACTAGCCTGTTGATTTACCTTGAAATTCATGAGCTTTTTTTTCCAATCTAATATTTTATTAAAAATAAAAAAAAAAAGAGAAAAAACATGGGTTACCAAAAATTTAAATAAAACTTTATTAAAAGTTAATTAAATTACAAAAAAAACTTTGAGCATATTTTTAGAAGCATTTTCTGTGTACTATAGATGGACCGGACTCGTCATATTCCTGTTTTGAGATCCACATTGTTTGAAATGTGGACAAAGACGCCAAAATGGATCCCCCAATCCATACCGAGTACTTGCGCTCTGGCGGAGCTATTATCTTTATCTTCATTGTGCTTGGAGCAAGAGAAGTCATTTCATTTTGCATTCGGTCAGCAATGCCTGGATACATTGTGGACCCTCCTGACAAAACAGTATTTGCGTACAAGTCCTTCCTGATGTCAATGTCACATTTCATGATCGAATTGTAGCATGTCTCGTGTATTCCAGCTATTTCCATGCCCAAAAAAGACGGCTGAAACAAGGCTTCGGGAGACCGGAACCTCTCATTGCCAATGGTAATCACTTGACCATCGGGCAGTTCATAAGACTTCTCCAGTGATGAAGACGTAGCTGCTGTGGACATTTCCTGCTCAAAATCCAGAGCCACATAGCACAGCTTTTCCTTAATGTCTCTGACAATTTCTCTCTCAGCAGTGGTTACAAAAGAGTAGCCCCGCTCTGTCAATATCTTCATCAAGTAGTCAGTCAGGTCGCGTCCAGCCAAGTCCAAGCGAAGGATTGCGTGCGGCAAGGCATAGCCTTCATATATTGGAACAGTATGGGATACACCGTCACCAGAATCAAGCACAATGCCAGTGGTACGACCAGAAGCGTACAAAGAGAGTACGGCCTGAATGGCCACGTACATGGCAGGGGTGTTGAAAGTTTCGAACATGATTTGAGTCATTTTTTCTCTGTTTGCCTTGGGGTTGAGTGGGGCCTCGGTCAACAAGACCGGATGCTCTTCGGGCGCCACTCTCAACTCATTGTAAAAAGTGTGATGCCATATTTTTTCCATATCGTCCCAGTTGGTCACAATGCCGTGCTCAATTGGATACTTGAGGGTCAAAATTCCTCTTTTAGACTGAGCCTCGTCGCCTACATAAGTGTCTTTTTGGCCCATTCCGATCATTACACCATGATGTCTTGGCCGGCCCACTATGGACGGAAAGACGGCTCTTGGAGCCTCTTCGCCAGCAAAACCAGCTTTGCACATGCCTGATCCATTATCTATTACCAGTGAAGTAACTTCTTCGTCACACATTTTAAATTTTAAATAGCACTGAGAGCAAGTCTCATTGTTTAAATAGGAAAATTTGAATATTCAAAACAAGTTTAATTTTTCCAAATATGGTATTCCAAGTGGAGGATATTATTCAATCATGTGTAACATTCATCAAAATTTATTCTAATCAAGAAGAATAGTCAATTCTGAATCATGCATGTAATGCTTGGCAAGGATTTGTCATCTTTGCTATGATTGTTTTTTGCTAAATACCAAAGTTTGGAATTTTAGAGTGATGATATTGCTTTATGGATACAATGGATGATCAATAACTAAAAAATAAAATATTTTCTTGAAAGTCTGTTCTTGCTAGTGAAATTTGTGAGCCGGTATTCACAATGATGTTGAGATATTTAGAAAATTCAGTTATTAAATATTTTGTGTCGATTTTTTAGTTAAATAAAATAATGAATTGATATTAATATTTTTTAAATAAATCAAAAAGTGTCGAGTAAGAAGTATTAATTGTTTAATTTTTAATATTTGTGTATTTTCATACAAATCTTCTAAACTTTAAAAAATTAAAATTCTTTTTAAATAATTTAATTTTGAAAAAATTTAGCTTTTTAAACTTTGATGATGCAACAACATGTTACAAAATATTTTTCACTAAATTCAAAAAATAAAAATTAATTTTAATTTACACAGGAAATTTTAATGGGTCTCCCCCGTCACTCTTGATCACAAAATAGATATATCGAATACCAGACTCTCCATTTTTTAATGAGATAATTGATTTACCACAAACAAAAAACTGTCACCAACAATTAAAAACTTGCTACCCAC
Source organism: Brachionus plicatilis (assembly GCA_010279815.1). Classification (NCBI taxonomy): domain Eukaryota; kingdom Metazoa; phylum Rotifera; class Eurotatoria; order Ploima; family Brachionidae; genus Brachionus; species Brachionus plicatilis. Next base: position 778,565 of record QEOQ01000688.1, on the reverse strand, counting down.
AAATATGAAACTTTTTATCACAAATGACTTTTAAACACAAATTTTGTAATAAACAAAAAAAATTATTAAATTAATAAAATATTTTACATCATTTTCTTTTTCGTTATAAAATATTGGTTTTGGCGATTGAAATGATACTATATAAATCTAATCAACTATTTTTGCATTTTTAACATTTTGTTCTTGAGGTTTATCAATTGACTCGGCGTCATTTAGCGAATTATCAAGATTAATTGCTTTCTTACATTTTCGTTTACCTTTATCTTTTACCAAATATTCAAAAGTAAGCTTTTTGCTTCTTAAAAGCATTCTAAGTCTTTTAAAATTTTTAATTAGAATAAAATTTTGTTTTTTGAATGATTCAAAAATTTCAAAAAAAAGGTTGATGTAATTCAAAATGAATATTTCACAAAAATTTGTGTAAAAAAGTTTTGCATTTTATTTTTTTTAATAATTTTTAATTTTTACCTATTTTAATCTGAAAGAGCTTTAGCTCGGCACAAATAAACAAGTAACAAAGCAACAATTTATTTAAAACATGTTTAATTTGACTTAAAAGATACAGTGAAATAGTTAAAGTGTGTTTCTTAAAATTAAAAATTAAATTTTATTAATTATTTTAAAATATTTTTTAAATATATATATATTATAAAATATTCTTTTTTTAATTCAGGAATATACGGCAGTGATTTGAAATGATGATTTACATAGATTTTCTAAACTAGACATAATTTCCATATATAATAAATAAGCTATAAAATATCGTTAGTTTAAGAAAATTTATGAAAAATCCTTAATTCAAATCACTGCTTTAATTTGCTTTAATTAATATTCTAAAATTTTTGATGAATTTTTTGTCCATTCCTTTTTTTTTTGTCATACATAAAAAAATTTTCAAGAAAAAAATAGATCATACAACATGAAATTTTCATCTGGGTTGAGAACTACAATATTGCCACCAAATGCGACGTTCATTACAAACATCATCATAAAGAAAAAACTTTTGATGGACACAAAAGTTTTGATTTTCATAGTAACTTCATCTTTTGGAAAACCTTTTGTAAATATTTTTTTTGAAAAATTCAACATATTTGTTAAATTTTTTTTACAGCATGGATCATAATGATTTTCAATTTGAACAAATTTTCACCTGAATAAAATCAAATTTTTTAAAAAAAAATGAATTTTTTAAAATTTTGGAACCATTTAGTTAAATTATTTTTCTAATTTAATTTTTCAATACATGCATTTTCAAACTATCACTAGAATTTAAATAAAATTTTTGAAAAATATTCCAATTGTTTATTTTAATAAAAAATCTTTCACGCAATGTCCTACGAATTTGCCCCAGACTCTTTAGCCACCTGTCCGTTTGATCCAAATCATAAAGTTGCCGCACACAAACTTCAAACTCATATTATAAAATGCAGAAGAATAAACTATAGATTGTTTGTTCAAAAAAATAGGAGTTTATTTCTTTTAATAAACTTTTAATTTAAAAAAAAATAAAACTTGAATTTAAGTGATTTTGATATTTCGATTAATAAAAAATTTGGATGTTGTTGTTAGGTATTGTTACTTTTTAGGCTGCTGGGTTGCTAGGTATTTGTTGCTATTTATCTTTTTTATTGCATTAAATGACTTTTTGAAATATTTGTTATTGAGCAATATTTAAATTTAATAAATGTAAAAGCAAAAAATTTATATTAACAAAGTAATAAGGGCTTATTAAAAAGAAGAAACTAAATGATTTTATATTGTATGCAAAATTTTATTTAGAAAAATTAAAAATGTCGGATTTTATTTATCCAGTAATTCCTTCTGTTACTAAAGTACCGGATTCATTTAACTCAGAGTATTCGGCTAAAACAAATCAGTTTAATGATAGCCCTCCACCCTATCAAAATACAAGGAGCTTTTCTTCTGTTCCATCATTTCCAGTTTATATGCCTGGTACTGATTCATCGTCCCAACAGGGTACCAAAAACGTTTTAAATGATCTGAATTACTCGTTTAATCAGAGAAATGTTTCACACTCAAATTTTACGGCAGCTCAATCGGTTTTTACAACTTCAGTGAATTTTAAGATTTCGATAAATCAAAATCAAACTGTTCAAGCTAAAAGCGAAATCAAAAAACCAGCCGAAAGTAATGCTCTAGAACAAAAACCAATAGTAAAATCAATCCCTTATCCAAAACCATCAATTATTGTTCAAAAAAAATAGGAGTCTATTTCTTAAAAATATACTTTCAATTTAAAAAAAATTTTGAATTTAGGTGATTTTAATATTTCGATTAATAAAAAATTTAGGTATCTAATTTTTATGATTAATTATTATATAAAAAAAATCGAAATTTAGATGTTGTTGTTAGGTATTGTTACTTTTTAAGACATAAAATGTTAATGAGGAAAAAGATAGACACTGATCGACAAGTAATTCAACGTGAACAAAAAGCCACAAAATATTAAAAAAAATTCTAATTATCCTAAAGAGCCAGAGTCGTTGAGTTCTATTGAAAAACCGGAATGGCTAAAAGTAACGTTGAAAGGAGAATAAAGACATCCTTGTTTTTTATGCTGTCTATCGAGAAAAGTTTATAGGAAACTATTTTCTATCAAACGAATTTTCTATATTGCAACTCTGTAAAAATAAAATTTTTCAATACCTTTATTCACCCTTATTTTGATAATTGCTTTTCTCTTCTAAGTTATTTTTCAAAGGAAGCAATTTAAAAATTATCTAAAAGTTATTATTTTTCTATCATAAAACACTTTAATATTAAATTTGCATCAAATAACTTTCATAAAGTAAATAATTTTTTAGAAAAGTTTTTGTTTAAAAGTATTATTTGAATAACTCAGCATTTTTAAAACAGAGAATTTGTGTCTGATGTAACTAATCTACGCAATCATAAACTTCTTATTGCATTCCATGATTTTTTGAAATATTAGTAATTGAGCAGTACTAAAATATAATAAATTTTACAGCCATATATGAAGTATTGCGAAAAAGTAAAAAAAAAACAAAAAAATAATGAAATAAATAATTAAAAATTTTCAATGAATAATCAGAAAGACGCTGTCAAAATCTCAAGCAAAAAATTTAATCACCTTACATTTGAGTTGAATGTCTCTTTAAAAAAATTCTGGAATCAAAACTGATTTTATTTCATTCAGAAGATGGGTTAGAATACATCAACAAGTTGACTTTTTTGGAAAATAATAAATTTATTTCGAAACAAAAAAAGGATCAAATTTAATTCCAAATTCGATTTGGTTTAGTTTTTTGTGTTTGAATTACAAAGTGTATCCAATGTTGAAATTATATTGAAAAAGTGCGATGTTTCAAATATTTTTTTCAGTCTCAAATAAAAAAATAATTTTAAATTAATATTGCAAGCATACAACAGCAACTTTTTTTTTCTAATTTTAACCTTGGATTTGTGACCTTTGATTAATTGATATGATGATATTTAAGATAATATTTTTTTTTTTAAAAACTATCTTCACTCCTTTTTCCATTCTTTCTAATTTGAGTATTTGTTAAAATACGTCAAATGAACGTCAATTATCACTAAAGTCAAAATTTATAAAGAAAAGAACAAAGTTTTTCGGGTCAAGTCGGTTAGGTGAACTATGGTTCATCAATTACTGGAACAATTCTTGTTCTCAGGTTTTTGAACTGTTCCCCTAATATAAAAATTATTCACCTATTTTAATATTTTTTATCTATTTAGAAAAAAAACTAAATGTAAATGTAAATTATTATTTTTTTAATTTTAATATTAAAAAAATAATAATTCAATTGATAAATAAGAATTAAAAAATGACTTATATTTTATGCTGATACTAAATTTATTTTTCTGCTACTAAAAAAAAAATAAAAATGATACTAAAATTCACACTTATGATACTAAAAATAAAATTAAAATGATACTAATTTTGTTAATGTGATACTAATATTTTTTTTAATTGGTATCAAATAATTAATCAAATAAATATTAATTGACATTTATATCAATGTGTTAATATACTCAAACATGTTGATTGAACTAATTAAGCAATTAATGAGTTGTCAATTCGGAATAATATAAAAAACTTCCCGTTTTTCTGTTTATAATCAATCAAACAATGACTGAAGAATCAACGAGTTACGAATTTGTTCCTCATCGTAACCAAGCTGAATCCAATGAAGAAGCATTGCAAGATGCTGACTATTTGGAAGAGGCTCAACCAAAAAAAACAAGAGGAATAAGTCGAAATTATTTTGCGTTTTGTAGTTTTACCAACTATGAAATAGCCGATCGAGTCTTAAAAGGTGTGTTTGAAGGCCAAAAATGGGGTAAGGGTAATTTAAATCAAGGCAAGAGATTTAGAATGGTCAAAATTTACAAGAGCAAGTTGAAGCACCAACGACGTCATATGAACAAACAAATGAGCAGCTAAATATCGTTCATGGTGTATTCGAATCAGAGCCAAGTGTGTTGAATTTAGTAGAAAATTGCTCAGCTAAACGTCCGAGAGGTAGACCTCGCAAAAACCAAATCAGTGATCAAAGTAAACCTGCGAGCAAAAGATCTAAAAAAAATTAATTTTTTCTTTTTTTTTCTTATTTTTCTTTTATTGTATTTTTTATTATCATCAATAAAAATTAATATCATTTTCTTATAATTTGTATCAATTAATTATTTTTTAATAGCATAAAAATTAAGAAATAAAAATAAAATTGGTATCATTTTTTTTTTAGTAGCAGAAAAATAAATTTAGTATCACGTAAAATACATGCCTTAAAAAATAAGACAGAAAAATAAACAATTCGATAAAAAATTTAAATTTGGGCGGAATAGGTAAAATTTGCGATATAGATGAATCTTTGTTTCCCAAAGTCAAACAGTTGAAGGAAGATAAATTAATTTTAATTTTCTTTAATTTTTATTATGTTATTTAATATGGTAATACCTGGTCAACTAGATCAGAGCAAATTCTATTTCTAAAACTACTTCAAATTAAACTAAAAAAACAAAAAAAATTTTAACTTCATTTGTTTTGAGAATTAGGCATTCTATTAAATTGCTATTCTATTCAATTTGCTCACCTGATCTAAAAGTTTCTCGCCTAATTTGAAATTTGATCACCCAATTCTATTTTAGTTCACCTTTTAGTGGACAGAAAAATTAGGTGAACTAATTGTTCACAAACCCTGGAACAAGAATTGCTCGCATAATATGTGGATTATGGTTCACTAGATCTTTTTTTTCATTTTATTTTATCTTATTTAACTTTTTCATTTATTTTATTTTTATTCTGTACAGATAAACAAATAAATAAATAAATTATTTAAAAGTAAATAAAATAATTTTCAATATTTTTTCAAATTTCCAAATAAAAATTAAATTCATTTTATTTCACTTAAGAAATTAATTTCAAATATGAAAATGCTTGCAATATTAATTTAAAATTATTTTTTTATTTCAAATTATTAATAATTGAAACCAAATGAAGAAAAGGAAAAATGCTTCTGAGAACTCTTGTCTTCAATATTTAGTCCTAATTCTTATTTATTTTAAACTGAAAAAGATATCGAAATAATTAATTCTAACTCTGAATTCTTTAAAAGTTTAATCAGTGTAAATTAAATAATTCAATTTGCTTAAATGAATTAATTATGGCTTTAAAAAAAATTGAAAAAGAAGCGCTATCTGGAACTTAAAAAATTCATGAGTTAATATTAAAAACTTAACTAGAAAATCAATAAAAGAAATCATTGATGTTTTTAATTTATCTCTTCGAAAAGGTAGACTTCCGAAATATTGGAAAACTTCGAACATTACTTTGATTCAAAAATAAATGGCTCTCTTTTACAAGATCCTTTAAATTACAGATCATTTAGTATAAAGAGTTGCTTAGGAAAATTACCAGAGACTGAACCGTCCGACCGACCTAGCCGACCGACCTAGCCGTCCGACCGACTGAACCGTCCGAACTACCCGACCGACCTAGCCGTCCGACCGACTGAACCGTCCGACCGACCTAGCCGGTCGGACGGACGGCTAAGACGGCTAGGTCGGACGGCTAGGTCGGACGGCTAGGTCGGACGGACGGCTAGGACGGCTAGGTCGGACGGCTAGGTCGGACGGCTAGGTCGGACGGACGGCTAAGCCACCGTTGTTCGGACGGTCGGTTACCGTTGAACGGTCGGGACGGCCGGACTGTACGGACGGTATTTGAACCCGTCTTTTTTGGCGTTACGTTTTTATTAGAACCGCTGTAAGTTAAATTTTAATCAATTGGTTGACGAAATTAAAGAATGCTGCAATAAAAGGCTAAATATTATTAAAATACTGTCAAACATAAAACGGGATCTTAATCAAAATACACTAGGAAATTTACGAAGAAGATTATATCATACGAAGATCGTCCAAGATCTGAAAGACCTAAGATTTTTACTATCAAAGATCGCCAATAAGTCCGTTTGATAAAAAAATAGAGCTTAGCCATCACCTATTTAAGCTCATAACTGGAAAATGTTAAATGGCAGAAAAGCATCAAATTCTCTGGTAAGACAAAGATTATTAGAAAGAAAACTTGAATGGAGTATATGCGGTTTCAAAACCAAGATTAACAAAATCTCAAAAAAAGCTAGAAAAATATTATGTCTCAATGTAAAATCATGGAATTAGGCTAAATAGAGACTAATAATGTTAGGTGACGAAATGAACATTGAAGAAGACAATAGAAAAAATCAAATTCAGTTAAGAAAGATGCCAACAGATAAGTATAATGAAGATTGCATTATTAAACGAATAAAGCAATGAATTGGTTCCATTAGAATTTGGTGCTGTATGAGCTACTATGGCCTAAGAATTTTTTCTATATTTGACGGAAGGCTTTATTCTAAAATGTATGTTGATATTTTAGAAAATAACTTAATTCCATCAGTGGATATGTTGAGAGAAGAAGAGGCCTTAATATTTCAGCGAGACAATACCTCTTGTCATCGTGCAAAAAAAGTGAAGGAATGGTTCATAGAGATAAATATTTAACCAGCACATCCTTAAAATCTAACCAACACACTATACTTAGATACACACTTAACACTGTTTCTAGAAAAATTCATAGAAAACTTTTTAACACACTTTTTATATTATGTTTATTCAGACTTTTAATTATTTAATAAAATTGATAAAGAAATCAAAATTTAGGTTTATTATAAATGTTAGTTTAATATAATTAATATTCTAAGTCTTTTGAAGAATTTTTTGGCCGACCTTTTTTAGGCATATTAACAAAAGCACGATTCCTGATTTTGTTTTGAAAAGTGTAAAATTAAGTTAATATTTTTTCAGTTTGAAAAAATTTTTTGAGTGTGCAGAACAATGATTTAGGGGTGTTATTACCGTATCCCCTTGTTTAGCGACGTATGCTTTAATACCATGAATAGGATATTTGGTGCATGGTCTAACATAGACCTCACAATGTTAAATTTTTTATTTTAAAAGTCCACATAGTCGATACATAGCGTTTATAATAGAAATTCAAATAGAAAAGCAGAGCTTCAAAAAAAGTCTTTATTAGAGACTCGGGGTTTTAAACTTAAAAAAAAATTAAATATAAAAAATATTTATTGAGTTTTTTTTATAGATGCGACGTTAAAGTTATGGTAAAAAAATATATAGAAAATACTTCAACAAGTGTTAGTACGCCATTTGTTTACAACAAGAATGGTTCAGTTAAAAATTATTTTTTCGATTTATTCATAGAACCTTTCTTTCTTCCTAGTGGCTTTCTAACTGAACCATTCTTGTTGTAAACAAATGACGTACTAACACTTGTTGAAGTATTTTCTATATTTTGTTGTATTGGGATATCTTGCAATGGCAAACGTTGAACGGTGTGACCCTGCTGTGTACCGACAACAATGGGAATATTATTATTCTGACTATATTTTGGTAATCATCGTCTCAAGTAAATTTAGCCCCTATTTCACAAACACCAAATATTTCCCAGTGTATATCATCAGTACAAATCCCATTAGATATAATGATGGTTTGAAACGATCCACCCAAATTTGTTTACAACAAGAATGGTTCAGTTAGAAAGCCACTAGGAAGAAAGAAAGGTTCTATGAATAAATCGAAAAAATAATTTTTTTTAATTTTTTTTTTCCCTTTATTGTCTTAAATTTTTAAATTTAAATGCCGGGTCATTAATTAAAATTAAACTTTTTTAATATTCTTAATATTTTTTTTACCATAACTTTAACGTCGCATCTAAAAAAAAAACTCAATTAATATTTTTTATATTTAATTTTTTTTAAGTTTAAAACCCCGAGTCTCTAATAAAGACTTTTTTTGAAGCTCTGCTTTTCTATTTGAATTTCTATTATAAACGCTACGTTTTTAATATGTATCGACTATGTGACCCATAGGACTTTTAAAATAAAAAATTTAACATTGTGAGGTCTATGTTAGACCATGCATCAAATATCCTATTCATGGTATTAAAGCATGCGCCGCTAAACAAGGGGATACGGTAAGTGAGTGTGTTTGTTAGATTTTAAGGCTGTGTTGAAACGATTTTTGATTGTGCTGAAACAATTTTCCCATAAATTTTTTCTTAGAGCATCGAATGATTTTCAATTTGAACAAATTTACTCTTTATTAAATTGAATTTTTTTAAATTTTGGAACCATTTAGTTAAATTATTTTTCTAATTTAATTTTTTCAATACATGCATTTTTTACTATTGCTAGAATTTAAATAAAATTTTTGAAAAATATTCCAATTGTTTATTTTAATAAAAAATCTTTCACACAATGTCCTACGAATTTGCCCCAGACTCTTTAGCCACCTGTCCGTTTGATCCAAATCATAAAGTTGCCGCACACAAACTTCAAACTCATATTATAAAATGCAGAAGAGTAAACCCAATTTTAGCTAAAAGATAACTAAAAATTAACTTTTAATTATCTTTTATTTGTTTCTTTATCATTCTAATAATAAGCAAATATTTAGTCTCACCCGGAGTTGGAACGCCAATTTGTCGCTTGTCCTTTCAACGCATCTCATTTAATACCAACAAGTGAAAAAGAAAAACACATAATGATTTGTATTGACAAAGATCGTTTGGTCAATAAAAGATCTCACCATGTTCAAAGTTGTGACCTGTCAGTGCCAATTTATGAAAATTATGTCCATAATCCGGATTATGAAGACTGGGATCGAGATACTGATATCGATGTTCTTCAACCGGCCCTTGGAAGTAGACCCTCTTTTGAAAAATTAGAATCAAGTGAGGACAAGTCAATATTTGATGATAAATCACAAAGTGACGTAACTAGTAGTCAAAGCCAGTCCTCTTTGAGCACTCTTAGTGAACATAAAATAAGTCGGGGACGAGGACAGATGCTCAAAATTTATGGTAAATTTTACAAATAACCGATAGTGTTATCAATGGATAAAAAATTTTCTTAATGCCATCCACATCGATAAAGAAATTTATAACTCAACAATCTAACAATTTAAATTATCAAAATATTTGATAAAACCTTTTTGGTTTTTTTTACCGTTTCTAACAAAATTTACTTTTCTTTAATTTTCTTTAGAATTTTTATCTTTTCATCAAAAGTTGTTGTTAATATTTAGATAATTCTGCATTTTTAATTCAAAAAGTTAGAACTATCAATTTACAAAATTTGTTGAACTTAGATGGTAATTATTTTTCAGAAAATATTTTGATAAAAAAATGAAAGATTACTCTAATTTTCACAAGCTAGCCAGACCTTTTCGACAATTTTAACTAAACGAAATAACAAAATTTTTTGCTAAATTTAAATTAATTAATAGGTTAGTCAAGCTGGGTTCGGCTTTGTACTAGATTAAGGAACTATTAGTAAAATACTTAATTGAATAAGAGTTGCCAAGATTTTCGTATATTTTTCTATCAAAAATTTGGGTATTTCGATTGCGGTATCTGTCCTGTGAGTATTTTTGATAATAATACTGAAATTAAATTTCAAAAATTTTAGTTTTTAAAAATTAATTGTGTTATTTTGTTTGGTTATAATTGTCGGATATGACTTATCGGAAGTGACTTGTCGTAAAGGTCTGACAGCCCTCCACAATTACACATTCACTACATATATTTTTTTCTATTTAGAATATTCTATTTACATTTAGACAAAGGCTGGAAATTGATCTTTAATTTTTAAATTAATTTTAAAACTGGTTTGAACTGAATAAAAAAATTTTTATAGAAAACAAATAGTTAAAATAAAACTCAAATTCTTTTCTTCCAAGAGTTTAGACACATCAAATTTTTTGGCTGTCAAAATTGGCAAGATCAGATCAAAAATATATTATAACATTAAAATTTTTTCAATGGACCCACACAATCTTTTTTGAGAATAAAAAAGAAAAATCAGAGAAGATCAAAAAAATAAAATTTAAATTTTTCAAATTGGTTGAAATTTCAGAAAAAAATATTAATTGTCAGATAAAGTTATGTATTGTTTTGGAAACTTTTTACTCACAATTAACCTTTTTTTCAAAAGTTAGTGAAATAAAAGAGCGTTGTAACTCAAAGCTAAATTTATTAAAAATCATTTCAGAAATGAAAATTGGTTGTAGTGTCAGTACACTTGGAAACAATTTTAAATTTTTAATGCTACAGTCGAGTCTGGATAATACGATGTGTTTAGGCGGAAAAAATGGACATCGTATTAATCAAATTTGCATGTTAAAGGATGGGACGAAAAAAAATTTTTTTAAGGAATTATTGTTTATTGAAAAACAAAAAACAGATTAAAAAGAAAAATATTTATCAATTTTACTTTGAAAAGACTAATCGACCCTACAAAATTGATCCTTTTTTTTTTATTTTAGAGATTATTTTTATTAAAATCATTCGAAATTTCAAGTTTTTCGTCTAAAGACAAAGGTTTTCTTTTAATTTGAGTGGACATTTTTCGTTTACATATATATGTATTATTTATTTTATTTTCATTTATTTGTTAAATCTGTATCGACCTAATGCTCCTTCAGAATAAAAAAAAATAAATAAAAATAAAAGTTAAAAACTGTATGTTGAAAAAGAAAGACAAAAAAAGATACAGTACTTGAGAAAGTCTAATTTACAGTTTAAAATTATGGTAATTATTATTCATTTTTTGTTAATTGGTCATCAATTTTTTGTTTAAAAGAACAACATCGTATTAAAAACGATCAATTAACACTGAATTATTTGTTTTTTTCTGAATAAACCTATCGTATTAATTAGATATCGTATTAAAGAAACATCGTATTAACGAAGAAATTTAACATTTTATTATATTGGGGAATGTAAATTATGAAAAAAAAATATCGTTATAAAGCGAATATCGTATTAATCAGCATCGTTATAACAAGACTCGACTGTAGATTATCCGCTTCCTTGTCTAAATTCATTCTCAGAAACCAATTTTGAAATAACTTGATTTCAGTGTTTTTATGTTAACCCTCGGATAAGGTCAAGTTAATAAAACTCAGTGTATTTGTTTTTTTTTTTAATTTTTTTTTTATCAAAAGATTAAATAACATTTATTATAAATACGACAACAGGCCTAGGTTAACGTTTATATTGTTTGTGGAAATATTCGAATAATACGAATAAATTAAATAAAGTATTACATTTTTATAGTAAAAGAAATAATTAAAAAGCATCAGTCACAGATCAAGAAAATATCAAAAATAATTAAATTTTTATTCGCTTTTTTATTTATAATTTTCTTAGTCAAACGTTTGAAAGTTGCAATGGACAAGGAAAAAATATTACTTTAATTTGTAGAAAAGGTCTTAAAAAATTTATGAAGATAAATTGTTTTTTAAACAGATATTAAAATAATTAAATAAAAATTTAGCTTTTAAAATATTTGAGTAAAAAAAAATTAAAAATTGCGATGAAATTAGGATAAGTATTGGAAGAATTGAAAATTTACTTTTAAATTAAATTTTTACATGTACACTGCACAAATTAATTGCTAAAATTAAATTTTGATATTATTTGCTTATTTTTCACTTAAAGAAAAGTTTAAAAACTTAGCAAGGTCCTTCTAATTAGCATAACAAGCTATCTTGAAAAGTTACTTGATTGTATTATCTACTTAAGATTATACAATTTTTTAAGACAAAATTTATTACTTATCCATGAGCAACCTGGTTTAAGGAAACACCGCCGTACATCTGATAATCTTATATTTATAATTAAAAAAATTGTCATCTAATATAAAGAAAAGAGTTTGTTTCCAATATTTAAAAATTTTAAATTTTGATATTATAAAAATTATGTTTTAGTTAGAATCAGAGTTGTTTAAAAGTCAAAAGTCTCAAGTAAAGTCCAAGTCCGAACGTGGACTTTAGTTTTAGTGACTTGCCTTTAACTAAAATTAAATTAACATTAGGTCGTCACAATAACTACCTAGAACGGCAAAAAATTCATGTGACTTTTTTTTTAAGTCCAAGTCCGGATTAAAAAATTAAAAGTTTGGACTTGAACTTAAATTTGGGACGTGAAAACAACTCGGGTTAGAATTAAATGCTTTATAGCTTATCTTACGCGAGAACTAAATTCTTTTCATTCTGGATCTAGTTTTAAAAAAATAGCTCTATTTTTTTTTTGCTAAATTCAGAGTTGGTCAAAAGTCAAACTTTAAAGTCAGAATCGTCAAAAGTCAAAGTCAAAGTCTGACTTTGACTTGAGTCTAAAATAATTTCAAAGTCAAAGTCTGACTTTGACTTGAGTCTAAAATAATTTCAAAGTCAAAGTCTGACTTTGACTTGAGTCTAAAATAATTTCAAAGTCAAAGTCTGACTTTGACTTGAGTCTAAAATAATTTCAAAGTCAAAGTCTGACTTTAACTTGAGTCTAAAATAATTTCAAAGTCAAAGTCTGACTTTGACTTGAGTCTAAAATTATTTCAAAGTCAAAGTCTGACTTTAACTTGAGTTCAAAATTATTTCAAAGTCAAAGTCTGACTTTGACTTGAGTCTAAAATTATTTCAAAGTCAAAGTCTGACTTTGACTTGAGTTCAAAATAATTTCAAAGTCAAAGTCTGACTTTGACTTGAGTCTAAAATAATTTAAAAATCAAAGTCTGACTTAAAATTTTTTTTTTCAGAAAAAAAGTCCTGGTCAAGA
>QEOQ01000688.1:680545-764220 GCA_010279815.1 Brachionus plicatilis | reverse complement strand
AAGTCAAAGTCCAGACTTGACTTCAAAATGAAAAAAAATTAAAGTCAAAGTCCAGACTTGACTTCAAAAAAATAAAATTTAAAGTCAAAGTCCAGACTTGACTTTGACTTCATGACTTTGACTTTTGACCAACTCTGGCTAAATTCGATTTTTTCACCTTAAAAAATATGATATTTCTTAAGAAAATTTTGGGGAATAATTAGTTAGGTTAATTTTAATCTGATTTAATCTTCTCTACTCCGTTTGCTAATTTATACACTTTAATCAAATCTCTTCTCACTTAGTTTTGTAAATCTCATTTTCGCCAATCACATCTAATAATTGTACCACTTTTTTGCTTCTACGGTTATTTACGTAAAATTTCGTAAAATTGGGGAAATTAACGCTAAATTTAGCAAGAGCCTCTTGTCATACCACCAATGTAAATTTTTCAATTAATCAAAAACATTTTTTTATTTTTTTTTATTTTGAAAATAAAAGTTCTAAATTTCGATTTTCTATTTAAAATAATTCCTAAAATTTTGCATTTCTTTGACCTCTCTGTTCGTGATTATGTCACGAACAATTTTTTCATTGAATGTGAATTTTTTCATTACACATTTCCATTTATTTCACTATCGAGTTGGAAAAAAAATTTTTTTTAATATTTATTTTACAAATTTAGAGAACAAAAAATTCAAAAGAAACTAATGTAAAAAAAAACTATACAACGTCAATTGGAAGACTCAAGATTTGTTTAATTGTTAACATACCATTCCAAAATAAAAAATTAAGCATTTGTTTAAAAATAAATTATTTTAGAATTAAGTCAATGTTATTTTTTACCTAAATAATCTAAAAACTCAAAACTTGTTAATCCTTGGAAAATAATTTTGAAATAAAAACTTTAAAAAGAAAAAATTAAATTTTGCTAAAAAAAACTTTAATATTAATCAGAAGTATCATCCAAAACTTTGAAAAAAACATTTATATTATCCGGAATGTTGGTAGAGGAAAAAGTTTCCAGCGATTTTCTTTTATCTATACATCCATTTTCATCAAACAAATCATTTAAATTAAGATCTGCGACAATTTCATTGGAATCATTTAGAACAAAAATTTCATAGTCCTCATCGTTTATTTTCGAGTCAAAATTATCCACCACAAGTCCATTCTCTTTATCTTGGGACAGTTGAGCAAGATTTTCTGGTATGAACACATCTTTATTGAATTTAAAAACCAAGTGATGAATGACACTGTATCTAACGCCTGGCCTAAATTTGGGCTCCAAATTCTGCATCAATTTTTCCTTTTCCTTTTTTTTCTCATCCATGACTTCAATCAGTTCTCCAATTAAAATGCCTTCTATTTGACCAGTCGCTGCTCCAACTAAGCCACCAACTATAGATCCTATTACTGCGCCAACCACCGGTACCGGTATGATCATTTGGCCAAGAATACCACCAGCCACTCCGCCTGCAGCACTCATTGTTCCTCTGGTCACTCGCTTGGCAATATATTTTTTGAACTTAATTTCTGACACTTTTCCCTCTTTTAAATTTTTATGGGCTTTGTACAAATCAAAGCCCATTGTGACACCCTCAACTCCTACACCTATGGCCGATCCAGCTGCTTCGGCGACTGCCGGGAGTCCGGCAGTAACTGCGCCTCTCGGAAAATTGGTTGCCACATGCTTGGCTGAATTGACAAGCAAAACGTGAGCGCCCTGTTGAGCCAAATTTTCCACCAATTTTTGTGACAAATTTTTGCCAATAATTTTTTTGGCAGCTACATCATGAGGATTTACAATGAAAAGTTTGGCAGCCTTGCCAGTCTTGCAAAATATGGCAAAATGTTCATCATTATTGACGAAAATGTTGTATTTTGATTGACCTATGTAGCCTCTGGCCTTTTGGATGCACTCGTCCGGAGCTAAGCAAGATTCAGTAATTGAATAAAAAACTTTGTAGATTGAAATTTTGTCCAAGTGAATTTGCAGAGTGTCCAGTTTGACTCCAATGAAGCGGTTGTGGCGTTCGCTACCATCTGGCTTCAGGATAAAGTCTTCCAGTGAACATTGGGTTTTAGTGTCATCAAAGTAAATTATTTGCACTATATTTTTGTCGGCATAGACTTGCTCCAAAATTGCATGGCAGTATTTTGAAGGGTCCAGAGAGAGGACCAGATGGTCGCCGGGGTCCAATTGATCCAAGGAAATAATTTTTTGCTCCGCATCATATTCATTCAGGGCTTCGAATGAGCGATTTTTCTTGAACAAATTGGTCTTGTCTCGAATAGTAACCAAGTTGGTTACGCTCATGCTATTTTGGAACGCTAGTTTTTAAATGGTATTTTTGAGCTGAAAGTAAAGCTCATAAAAACAGCTTTCATGTTTGGCTGTATTAATCACCTTTGTTTGTTACTAATAGAATATTTTGAAATTTCTAAATATGTTGCTTTTGAGTTTCTAGAAAAAATTGAAAAAATAAAACCAAAGTGAAATTTTAGCTTGGTTTATCTTTACCTTTGCTAAATTATAGTGCTTCAACCTAATTTTCAACTAAACTTTTAAAATTTCGGTCTGAGCTAAATTATCATAAATAATTTGTTTTTAAACGCAAAAAACTAGCTTGAATCCAACTTTATATGAGGCAAATTCAATTTTTTTTTTATTAAGCTAGACCCTTTTATGAAATTTTATACAAAATTAGATTAAACTTAATTTTTATTGTTGAAAGTAATCAAAAATTAAGGAAAAAGTAACCAAAATAATTCTTGAGTCCCTTTGAGTGAGCATAAAAATTTGTTATTATTTTTTTAAAACGGTCTATAGAAAGAAATTATTTTTTTAGTCCAAAATATTAAAAAATCTATATTTTAATTTTGAAATAAAATTTTAATCGCTTCAAAATTGATTCAGAATGGAAAAATGTTTTTCAACTTCCTTTGATTAAAAATTATCTTATTTGAAAAAGATCATATATGAAGAACAAAATAAATTACATTCATTTATTTTTAATTGTACTAAGAATTTTTTCTATTCAAAAGTTAATTTTATATTAAATTATTAATAATTTAATTTTTAACTTTCCAACTGGGCTCTTTTAATTACTAGAGTGAAGGCAATTTTGAGATAATTTTTATTAACTATCTTATTCAGATATCATTTTTAACTTAAGATTTTGTTGATTTTTATTTGCCTGAATTTTATTATATTTTTTCGCCAAATTATTTTAAAAATCAATTTTCTCCTCGAGCAGAAGTACTGTAATCCTCAATAATCCGCCTCAGTTGGAAGAAACATATATTGCTCGAGTGACCGGTAGTACTACATTTGATATTATTTTAATTAAATCTCAGAATTAAATCAAATAAATTTACAGGAATATTAAAATTTTATTTATTGAATTTTTATATTGATTTGGCCATAAAAAACAATAAAAAACTATTTGTCCTAAATTCGGATTAAAATAATTTAATTGGCATTTAAGATCTTTAAATCTCTTTTCAAAAAATATTTATTATCATGCCCACTAAGTATTTTTGAACTTTTTTTCAAATTTTAATCACCTAAAATGATTAGACACTGAAATATTATTGACAGTACTTCTACAAAAAGAGCAATATTGCTAAAATCATGAGATTTTACCTAAAATTAGGGCAAAATGTTATTTATTGTACATTTTTACATTTTTGAGAGAAGAAAAAAAATCCCAAAATCAAAAAATCTAAAAAAATTTTCATTCAAGAAAAGTAATAATAAATTTGCAATTAATTCAAAGGGATTTTCAAAAAATTATCCTTGGTTTTTACATTTAAATTTTTCTAAAACTCCTTTTTAAGTAATTGCGAATTTATTATTACTTTTCTTGAATGAAAATTTTTTTAGATTTTTTGATTTATAAATTTTTTTTCTTCTCTCAAAAATGTAAAAATGTAAAAATATAAAAATGTACAATAAATAACATTTTGCCAAAATTAGTTAGATTTACGTAATTTTTAGTTAACTAACGTAATCTTACTTTAATTTTAGTCTGTAATTTTACGTAAAATTGCGTAGCTTAAATGAAATATTAAATTTTAGTAAAATCTTTCCAAAATTCTTTATATCTAAAAAATCGATACTTTGGTATTAAAAAAATGCAATTTTTGAATAAATTTTTGAAAAAATTTTATTTCCAAAGAAAATTCTTACTTTTTTAACCATTTATTACTTCCGTAATTCTAAATTTATTTGCTTCATAATTTAGTAAAATTTGGTAAAATTCAGTAATTCAGTAAATCATTGAATTAAAAAAAAAGTTACCTTCAAAATTTTTTGTAAAAACTTTTCATAACCAAGAAAACATTTAGATGAAAATCTTCTTTATTTATAATTTTTAAATTGATCAAATAGCCCAATCCAAAATTAATTTTACTACAAAATATGTAATTTTATGTAAAATTAAGGAAGAAATAGTTAAAATATAGTAAGAAATTTGTTTTAAAAGTAAAATTATCTTAAGTTACGAAATGTAGATTTTTATAAATTTAGAATTTACAAAAATAACTTACTTTTTATTTTAAACAAAAATTTTTGTTATACCTTTTTATTAAATTCTTTTTTTCCTTAGAAATTTACGTAAAATTTCGGTATAGATGCCATTTACCTCATTTTGTATTTGAGATATGTATCTGAGGATGCATAATGTATCCGGGGATACAAAATATGCTTTATCTGAATCAAAAAATACAAATTATTTTTTTTGAATCCGAAAATACATAGTTTTTGTATTCTTTCAAATTATTTTCAATTTTTTTAATAATAAGCTATTGTAATGAAGAACATAATGAACATTCACATTATATTGAAAAATTTTAAAGTACCTCGATTTTGTATTATTAGACATTCATATTAAATAACAATATTTAATTGTTTGAAACAAATGCTTTTACTTAATCTTGAAACAATAAGCTAAAATAATGACTCATTTGTTACATTAATTGACTATTTGATTTGTATTTAGTATTAATCAAAAAGTTTTGAATTTTTTAGTAAATCAGTTAAATAAATTGTCACAAATGATTTTATTTCCAAAAAATAATGAACAATTTTTCAATTTAAAAAATGTTGGGATAAGCCTAGAGAATTTATGACTGAAATTCTTAAAAATCTTATTATTTATTCTTTTTAATTTTCTTTTTTTATTTTAAAGGAGCATTAGCTTGGTACAGATAAACAAATAAATAAAATAAAAATCGAATCATTTTGAGATGCATGAATTCTAGAAGACATTATACTGCAAGAGATAATGTTTTAATCTTAAAACAAAGTCAAGCCTATCTTTCGATAGGGTTTTGGAAATTTTCTGGTATTGGTCACATGACCATTCAGTAAAATTTACATACGAACAAACTATCCCCACTTTGTATCCCCACATGCATCCTGGGATACATATATGTATCCTAAGATACATATTTGATACATATATGTATTTTTCAACAAAATGTTTTTGAAAGAATACATAAACTATGTATTCGCGGATAGAAAAAAATGCCCAAAATGAGGTTAATGGGACTCATCTAAACCAAAGTTTCATTTCCTTTCCGACTTATATTAACCTAAGATTTCGTAAGCTTAATAAATACTACATAACATTCAAAGCAATAAGGATAATACAGTGAATATGTATTACCCTTATTGCTTATCAAGTTTACGGTCATAATACCATTAATACAACTTTATTACCATTACATTTATTCTCCTTATTGCTTTGAAAAAAAATTGTTTTAATGTCAAAGTCAAAAGGAAAAAGACTTTTTTTTAGTTTTTACTTTTTTTTAATTCTAAGTCAGATTTGTAAATATAAAATTTAAGAAGTTAAAATCAACTTTGACTTCCCTGAATTACGAAAATAAACTGCGGTTTAAAAAATGAACTTGATGAAGCAACCTAAGTGTCAGATCCGAGTCGTCGCTCAAAAAAGAACTGGAAAAGGAGATGAGCACCTGTCTTATTATCCTGTAGGATAAAAGGGGACAAATTATTAAAAATATTATTAAAAACTGAGTCTTAACAAGTAAATAAAAAAATCCGAAATCGCAAAATAATAAAGTACTCAATTTATTCATATTTTACTAAGATTGATTTCAATAGAACCAGTTAAAAAAAAAATTTTAGTAACCGGTTGCACTTTGAACCGATTTTAATTTGATATATGTCGATTTCGTTTTTATTTCATTTAAATTTTGTATCCTGTCTGTAAATGAAATTAGAAAACTTAAAGTGCTTTCTTGAATAATTAAATTAAAATTTGTATTATGATAATTTTAATTTTAAATTTGTTAGATTCAATAATAAAATTTAAAAATAAGTTCTTAAAAAAAACTTGAACAAATATTTGCTCAAAATTAGTTCGAACCAGAGTTGTTTAAAAGTCACAAGTCAAGTCAAAGTCCGACCAAAGACTTTAATTTTTTTTTTAATGACTTGGACCTTTTTTTAGGACTTTTAAACTTTTAAACTTTTAAACAACTCTGGTTCGAGCTTTAATTCAAATCAGTTTTTAAAACTGATAAAAATTCAAATCGATTATTCAAATTTGGTTTAATTTATGACCAGTCGATCTGCCCAACTTTTTGGCAAATTGAAGTTCACGGTCAAATGTAAATTTCAAATCATAATTTTTAGATTATGATTTAATAAAAAGGTATTTTTATAAATTTTTTAACAATAAATGACTTAACTTTATCAAACATGATTTGTTAATTCTTTAATTAGATAGTAAATTATATAAATTTTTATACCAATTAAAAATGAAATCTTATATTTCGAAATTTTGTAATAAGATTTAACTTTGTTGTGAAATTTTTTTGGTTAACCGAGACATTTCACAAAACTGAGTTTAGACTGTAATATGATGATTAAAGTAACCAAATAAAGCAGAAAGGATATTTACTTTTTAATTTTCTATTTGTCTGTACTTCTAATTAATAAGAATCCCGAGAATAAATAAACGAGTTAAATCGAAATATTAAGTGATCAATCGCTAATAATTTGATTAGTGATCATTTAATATTCGATCCATGTAAATTACTTGCGAGGCAAGAAAGATCATCACATAATATTAATGTATACTATATAAAAAGATGAACTTACTAGATAAAATAACTAACTTCATAGAGAAAAAAATTAAAATACTAGATAATTTTATTAATTAACTTTTACACATAAATATCATATGTATCTGAAATTAAAAAAAAAAAAAATTTTCAATTTAATAATTAAATAAAAAAGGTTTTAGTATAATAATAATTTTAATGGTCAGTAAAAAAAAAATTTACAAAAATCACTAAATTTGTATAAAAATAGTTAAAAAGATGACTTATCGAAAATGACTCTGTCGGATAGGTCTGCCAGCCAGACAAATATTTCATATGCTTTTTGCAGTCGTCATTGAATTTTTGAGTGGATTCTACATTTGACACTGGAGCTTTATATAGGCCAGAGAGACCAAGTAGTTCTGACTTGTCTTCTAGAAAGCAGAAAACTAGTGGAAAACTAGTGGCTTTTGTCTGTGGCAAAGATTATAATACGGGCTTCTTCTTTTTCGTCATCATGAGAATCCCACAAAAGAAGTAGTTGTCCCTCTGCTGTAAATTTTAAATCTTGCGAGATCCTAAGACCGATTAAAAGCTCGGAATACGTGGTATAAATTCCGAATTCTTCTTCCGATTTCTATTGATTGTTCCTGTCAGTGCGCTGTCAGTTGGAATTAAGGACAATCTTCTAATGGAAGTCCACGAGTTTCTGTATTTATAATTGTCGATGGTGCACTACGAGCATTGGTTGCTGATTCCTTTATATTAGAAGATATAATAGCGGCTCTGATGCAATTTTCGTTGCCTATTTGGTGACCAAAATGGGTATTTGGTTGTTTGGTGATGGTGTTTTCAAATATTTAATTAATTATTTAATTAAAAATTGTCCGATCGTGTTTTGCCGGAAATGACTTGTCGGAAGTGATTTTTTCGGATAGGTCTGCCAGCCGAAGCGTGTTCAGATTTTGATTTTATGAATTTAAATATTGTTAAAGCAAAGTTATCTAAGTACATTCAACAAGCAATAGAAATGCCAGTGGCAACTGAAGAGATCTAGTTTATGGTTAAGAAATTTTTGAGCAAACACGAGAACCCCGTTACTTGTGCAGATTGTGGTCAATTAATGAAAAATTTAAAAGGATTAAAATTACATTTTTCTAAAATTTAAAATAATATTTCTATTAGTTTTCTATTAACTCAATTCAAGTCACTTTTATAATTTACATTAAAAATTTAATCTTATGAATATTTTGGTCACGTAAATAAAAACTAAAATCTATATGGTTTAACTTTTTGTGTTTGAATTACAAACTGTATCCAATGTTGAAATAATATTGAAAAAAGTGCCATGTTTCAAATATTTTTTCAGTTCCAAGAAAAAAAAATAATTTTAAGTTAATATTGCTAGTATTCACTTATTTGAAATTAAACTCTCAAGTGAAATAGAATGAGTTTAATTTTTATTTTAAAATTCGTAAAAAATATTGAAAATTCTTTTTTTAAACTTTTGATTATTTATTTTTTGTTCACCGTTAAGTGAACCAAAATATAATTCCCGAATCTGATATAAAAATAAACAATTGAAGTAAATAATTTTTTTGTTTTTTTTTTTATTTGAAGGAGCTTTAGAAATAGGATTTGCTCTGATCTAGTTGATATGGTATTATGGTAATGTGGTCAAAAGGGGTTATGGGTTAATAGGGTGATCTAATTTGAAAACCCCCATTTTTAAAGATACTTCCTAAAAAAATATCTTAATATGTAGAACTCAAGGAGAGGAATGGAATGATATGTGTGATTTATTTTTAAAAAATTTGTAACATGAATTTAAATTGAAATCATGATCACGAAAAATTTAATTTTTTGTAAAAAAATTGAAATGAAAGAAAAAAATTAAAACTAAATTAATACCTGAAAAGAATGGTGAAGAATTAGATATCAAGTAAAACATCAAAGAACAATGCAACAATAAAAAGCATAAATATTCTTAATCAGCACATCGAATTCTTTAAGTGTATTAAAAAAAATAATTTAACTTATTTTAAGAGTAAATTGCTCAGTGTATTTTTTTTTGTTTTTTTTTGAGATAAAAAAGTATTTTCTTTTTCAATTTTCAAGGTTAATTAAAAAATCTATTGCACTCTTTTTAAAAAAGACTGGTTTAAACTTCATTTAAATGGCTAATTAAATTGCGGTTTGTCATTAAAAAGTCCTTGAAATAAAACACCATTTAAGACAATTTTTTTACAATTAGAATATAATCATAAACTTATTTAGAACTTTAGAAACAAAAAATCTAAATAAATTAGATCGAGTACATCTTAAATGTGAACTCGTATCCATGGAGCAGCAATTTAAATATTTTTAAAATATTCATAGAAATTTTTTTTTTTTAAAAAAGACCACAAAATTTGATCCGGACACTAGACGCAATGACCAAACCGGCCGAAAAATATCTTTTAGTCGTCTCTTTTCTTGAAGGTTGATCCATTAGGTCTAATATTAAACTCGAGTTGATTAATTATTATTTTCTTTTTGACAGGAGAAAACTTTCCAGAGAGAAAGAATACAAAATTTGTGATTGAGGCCAAATTCGACGGCGAACAATTGAGCACAGATCCAGTTGAGCATAGCTCTCCAATTGACATATCCCAGGAGCTTGCTTGGGGCCTGGACAAAAAATCGCTTCAACTTCACAAATTGCAGCGTAGCTGCATAAAAGCAAATTGCTTTGCCATAAACCAATCGAGCAAAGAACACGTAGGATACATAGTCATAGACATCAGATCAGCGCCTGAATCACCAGGAGTACATTTAAATTTTTTTTTGTCTAATAAATATTTCCACACAAAAATTTAATTATTTTTTTCAGAGACCCAAATTTTTTCCCCTACTGCAGTCAATCTATGCCAAATCGAAGCCTCAGATCAAAGTGAATATTTACACAGAGGAAGATCAATCGAACCAAGAGGAAAAACCCGAGCTAGAGGCGAGCCAGCCAAGCACTGGTTCTCGGCCTGGATCATCGCATTCAGCCCAGCAAGCCGTGCCACAAAATTTCCAAGTTGTCCTGGATGAAAATGAGGGCTATTTCAGCATTGGAAAAAGTGGTCCCGACTGCAAAATTTACGTTCTAACCATCACCATTGCATTTGCTCGAAATTTGGTCAGATTGCTGACCAACTCGGACCAGCATTCGACATCAAATTTTTTTTTCATGTACAAATTTCTTGGCAATCAAGTGGCTACAAAACCATTTGGAGACATCATTTCTTGTCAAATAAATGGAGAGAGGTCTTCAATTCGTTTTTGTTCTACTTTGGAAAATTTTCAACTCCTTTTCAAGCAACTTGCCAATTTGGAAATTTTTTTTTGCTCTCAAGACCGAGCGGTCGGCAAATGTGTGTTCAACTGGAGATTGATATTGGAAAATTGGGACGGCAATAGCCTGGCCTCTTGTGACAACCCCATAGTCCTGGATGAGTTGCTTAAAATTGAAGCTTTGCCTTCAAGTCATGGGCGAGTATCACCTGCTCCGGATGTCAACATGGCTCCGGTAATCGGCCTTCAAGTTGGTGTATTCAAAGAAGAAACAGAGGTATCAAATGTTCAGGAGAGCAAGGAGATCAATGTGGTTCAAAACGAAGCGGCAACTTACAGAAAATCACCATCACCCACCGGGTCCAACCTCAAGCAGTCTTCTCAGGTAATATTCCAAAACGAATGCAATACAATTACTGTAGAGGAAAGGCCAAAAGAATCTATTGTCAGTCTCAAGAGCAGTTCGGCGCGGGAGTTTACTACCAACCACAATGCTCATTACATACCTGAGGACTTGCAGCTGAAGGCTGCGTATGAACTTCAGCTATGGAAGGAAGCGCGGGAAAAAGAATTTGAGCAACAAGTAATTTAAAAAATTTTTAAAAGTTTATTTTATGTACCTTAATTTGTGAAATTAATTCTACATTTTTACAAGCATCTTGAAGTTGATGATCAATTCAAAAAGTTTATCTTTAGATATTAAAATAAATCTTCGATTTAATCTAAATAATTGTAATGTAACATGCTTTACATGCAATGTAGATTTAGAAAATAAAAAAAAATTGAAAAAACATTTTCTCAATCCATTGATTAATAGAAACAGATCACTATTTTTCAAGTCTTTCGACCAAATAGTCTAGTCAAGTTTAGACTTGACTTTTGTTGAAGACGTGACTTGGACTTGACTTAAGACTTGAGACTTGAGGAACAACTCTGAACATGATTTACATGTAATGAAGATAACTGGTTAACACAAATTTTTTATTGTGGTGAAAGAAAATTTAATAAATTTGTTATATAATTTTTTCAAATAGTGTTTATAAAATTATATATTAAATTAATAAAAAAATTAAATTAAAATCTATTTTAAGGAAAATCAATTTCCAGCTAATTTTGTTAATTAACGACCTTTTTTAGGGGCCCATAATTTTCCTCCCGCTAATTTTATTAAATTTTTCGCTAATTTTAATAAAAATACCGCTAATTTAATAAAAAATTCGCTATTTTAGTAGAATCTAATTTTATAAGCTTGCCTCTAATTTAATAAAAACTCATCTAATTAAATAGAAACTCATCTAAAATAATACATCTGTTATAATAAAAAAATATCTAAATTAATAAAAACTACATATTTTATTATAAAAATTTTTAGCACAATAAAAAAAAATTTTTATAAAGCATCTAGAACAAAAAAAATATCTTCTTTTATCCATTGGCATGTTGCAAGTTGAGCACAATTTATTTATTTCATTTTGAGAACCATTCTCCATTCTTCTTTTTTTTTTTTGGAAATTTTTTGCTAAAATAATTTTATTTTTTTTAGATAAAGTTTTAAATATCTGTAACCATTTTTTACTTTTTATACCGTTATTTAATAATTTTAAGTGTTGATATTAGTTTAAATCTTAATTAAGATATATTTTTAACTAATTTAGAGGTAAATGTTATTAATTTAGAGGTGATTTTATTTATTTAGATGAGTTTTAATTAATTAGAGTAGACTTCGAAATATATTAAGTTCAATTTAATTTATTAATTTATTTTTATTAAATTAGAGGTAAGTCTATTAAATTAGCTGTATTTTTAATAAATTAGCGGTATTTTTATTAAAAATAGCTGTATGCAAAAATAATTCGCCTTTTTTAGGTTTATTAACAAATAAGTCGGATTCTCATATAATATTGACCCTGCATCATTCAATGAATTGTCATTGTTTTTTCTTTTTCGTTTTATTTTTTTGGATTTTTTAATCTCCAAAAATTTGGAAATTTTTTTTTTTTACGGAGAATCATAGGCATTTTATTATCTAAAATATTTAGTGTCAGTTTTTAATAAAAATTAAAAAAAATTTTCTTTGAAATTTAGATATGATATCTAAATTAAGTTTAGATTATACTTTTTATTTTTAAAAAAATTATTTGTATCTAGCAATCAAAATTAAATTTAGAAAAGAAATTCAAATAATAAATTCCAAAAATTAATAAAATGAAGAAAAATTTTGCATGACCCAAATATCAACTTTTTTGTTTAAAGCTTAATTAATCGAACAAAATATTCAAAAAGAATTCAAAATTCAAAAAAAAATAAGTAAAATTTAATACGCCGAAACCAATTCTGAGTATGACGATTTTAAAAGATAAAGCATAAGGGACAGAGAGAAATGACATGCAAGATATTTTTTACGATCAATATAAAAATTTTAAATAAAAATATTAAACAAGTGATAAAAAGAAAATTTTCATATAAAAAACTGTTCCGTTTTTTATTTATTCATTTTGATTAAACTGAGGATTTAACTGATAGCCAGTCATTTGTCAAATGGGGGTGCTTCAAGAAGGAAAATTTTTTTTAAGAAAATAAAATTTTTTCAAACGGAATTTACAAAAAAAAATACAGTTCGGCTACGGTAAAGATTTTTTGATTAATTTGCGTAAAAAAAGGCAGACTTGTTTATATGTCACAGTTTTAAGTCTAAGTCACAAAAATTTAAGTCAAAGTCAATGACTTACACAAAAATTTTTATCAATATCTGCTTCATTTGGACCATTTGAAAGAATTTTTTCAAAAATCTAGTTACATTAACAGACCACTTAGGTCAAGATTAACAGCCAGGAATTTGGAAGCAACTACTTTATTGGTATCAAATATGGATTTATTAAATCATTGACTTGGCTTAAAAAAAAAAAAAAAATAATTTAAGTCATTGACTTGACTTGACTTAAGACTTGTGACTTAAAAACAAGTCTGAAAAAAGGTAAAATTATCAAATTTTATTTTATAATTCTACGTCAATTGACGTAAAATTACTTATTTTACAGTAAAATTAGAAAGGGGAAAAAATATTTTAAATTATGTGTTAACTATGATAAGAGAAAATGAAAAATTTTATATTAATTTAATTTAAGGTAATTATTATTAAAAAAGTAAATTTACTTTAATAAACGAATACCTTGATTTTTTTAATGGTAAATTTTAGTTAAAAAATAAATCTTTTTTCAAATTATCTTTAAGAGACCCAACCAATTTGGCAATAATTAAATTCATTATTAAATTTTTATTCCAAAAAATTTTAATTACATTGGTGCTAGGATAACTGAATTTTACGTGAATTTACCTAAATTTTGGTAATTTTTTTATTATTTACAGTTATTTATTAATTTATTTAAGGAGCAATTTAAAAAAAAAAATTCCCAATAATAGATTTTTATTATTGGTGATTTTGATTTTTACGTAATTTTAAAAATTCTGCAAATTTACGTAAAATACAGTTATCGTAGCACCACTGTATATTACTAGATTAATAAAAATTTTAATTACAGTGGTGATTTGACAACAGTATTTTACTTAAATTTACGTAAAATACCGTAAATTAACCAAATTTTACCACATTTTACGTAAATTAACGTAAAATCCGAAAAGTGAAAAAGAAGTATTTTACGTAAAATTACACAAATTTTCAGGATTTTGAGATAATTTTTGAAAAATTAAAAACAGCCAGTTCAAAATTCAAAATTTTTTGAAAAAATGTCTTTTTTTTCCAAAAATCGAATATTTAAGACAGTTTTTTTTTCCATAAATTGGTCAAAAAAATAGTTATTTTTAAATTGTTATAAAAAATGCTTTCTTAAATTTTCGATTTTTGACAAAAAAGACACTTTTTTCAAAAAATTTTGAATTTTGAATTGGCCGTTTTTAATTTTACCATATTTTACTAAAATTATCTCAAAATCCTGAAAATTTGCGTAATTTTACGTAATAAACTTCTTTTTCACTTCTCGGATTTTACGTTAATTTACGTAAAATGTGGTAAAATTTGGTTAATTTACGGTATTTTACGTAAATTTTCGTAAAATACTGTTATGAAATCACCACTGTATATTCAAATAATATAAAAAATTAATTTGAAAAGTTTTAGGTTATTAAATTAAAAAAAAAATGGTGATTGATAAAGTTATTAAAGAATTATACAAACGTAAAAATAACAATGTTTTCATTTAACACAAAAGAACAAATAAAAAAATTGTGAAAATTATTTTGAGACAATAAAAAAATTGTTAAATTCAATGCTTTATTTAATTATACATTCATTGAGAAATTACCTTATGAATCACGAATTTTACATTAAATGTTTGATTTCACACAAAAAAGAGACTATAACTTTAAAAAACAAACTCTCACTTAAAAAAATTTAAATTTTTTAGACTGAAAAAAAAATTTATTGAAATTGTACTGCTAAAAAAATTATTTAAAAAAATTTGTGTGATTTTTGTACAGCCTTCACACTTTCTTTCATTCTTTACTCTCTTATAAAAATTTCTCTCTTTTATATTTTTGACAATTACCAAAAGATGGTGCATAAAATAAAGCTGAAAAAAAAACTTTTATTCAATAATTTCTAAAATTAAATTCAAAAAATAAAGCTAAAAAAAAATGAGGCAAAAAAATTTCAAGCATTGGCGGATGCGTTCAAACAACGCGACATTGAACGCGAAATAATGGTACAAAAAAAAATAAAGGAATACAATGAATTGGAAGTTATGCTCAAGAATAGTCTTAATGAAGTTGAAAAACGAGAGAAACAACTTGCTTCAAATGAGGCTCACATTGCTAGAATGAGAACTGATTTGAATAGAGATTATGAAAATAAACTCTCTGAGTTAAGAGAAGCTTCTAAAAGAGTACAAGAAAAGGCCGACCATCAAGTTTCTTTACAAAAGTACATTTTTTTTATCTTTAATAAATTTTTTTAATTTCAAAATTCAAATTTAATTTTTCAGATCGAAAATTGAGAGTCTCGAAGACGAAATAGACAGATTGAAGAAAAAAGTACACTTTTGTTTAAAAATGACTAAATTCTCTAAAAAACTTATCAAGGTTTATGAAAGTGAAAAAAGATGCTCCGAAAAAGAAAGCGAATTTTTGAGATTTAAAGAAAAGGAAAACAACAGGCCCGAAATAAGACTTCAATCTGAAATAAACGTCCTTAATTTGGAAAAGGTAAGACCCAAAAAAATAATTAGTTGTGGCAAATAATCTATTTGTTAAAAGATTGAACTTGAGCGCAAGTTAGATGCAATGACCAAGGCCAAAAACCATTACAAAGAGCAATGGACTAAGGCCCTGCAAGAAATAGCCTTAATGAAAAAAAAGGAAGAATCGAATGCAAAAGCTTTGCTCAGGAGGCAACAAATGGAATTGGAAAACATGAAAATGAAGTTTTTAAGCGCTGAAGAAAGTGAAAAACTAAAATCGGATGAACAAGAGTTGCTGAATCTAAAAAATGAAATAGAAAAGTAAATTTTGTTTTTATTGCCTAGTTAATTTATTAAATTGGGCTTAGACTTAAGTTAAAAAATTCGGATAAGACTTCGCTAGTAAGTGATTATGGCTCGGCGAGTTGTCTTTCAAATCTTGAGAATATAGATCCAAATTTGCAGAATCACATCAACAGATTATTGGAAGAGAAAGAAACTTTGCTTCGGACTGGCGTTTACTCAAATTCGGATGCTATTATTATCGAACTAGATAAACGAATTAAAGATTCATTGAATCAAGCAAATTTTTATAAGAATTAAATTTATTTGATACATCTTCTTCAAATTCAGACAAATTTTTTTTTCTATTTTTTCACTAAATTTTTTTATAGTAGTTTTTTAAATTGTAATTAGAATAAAGATTGAAGAAATTTGCCAAAACTTCTTTATTTTATTTGGGTAAACGAGTTCAATTCAAAGATTTTTTTTTCGTAGAATTTTTTTAAGGGGTTAAATAAAGAAAAATAATTCTAAAAAATTTATCATGTTTGTTCAGAAAAAATAATCTTTTTTATTTTTCATTGACAACAAATTGAGAAAATATTTAAAAAATTATTTCAAGAGTTAACAAAATGTAAATACATTTGAACTTTGTTAGAAAAAATAAATTTCAATTAATTTAATCTTTAATTTTTTATTTTAAAAATTTTTAATAAAATTTCTATGAGAAAAAAATTCTATAAGAATATATCTATGAAAAATTTTTCTACCAAAATTTATTGGCATCTTGAAGTTGATGATCAATTCAAAATATCATTTCAATTCAAAAAGTTTACCTTTAGATATTAAAATAAATCTTTGATTTAATCTAAATAATTGTAATGTAACATGCTTTACATGCAATGTAGATTTAGAAAATAAAAAAAAAATTTAAAAAATATTTTCTCAACTCATTGATACTTCAAGATGCCAATTTATTCTATGAGTTTTGTTTAATTTTTTTAATTTTCAATGAATTGATTTTTCGATTAATTAATATATCATCTTTTTTTGATAAAGAAAAGAATTTAATTCTATTCAATTTGTCCTTGTTAAATTTCACAAAAATTTTAATTAAAAAGTTAAAAATTATGCAATGTCAGCACAGATTAAATATATTTTTTTTGCAATTGAAAAAACTTTTATTCCACTGAATATTATCTGTCTGTAATTCAATGTTGTATTATTCTATTTGGCTCTGTTATTTTCTGTACTTTCTGATCTTTTTCATGTTTAAAATAAAGATTTTAATTAATTAAAAGTTTGAATATTAATTTTAATTTTAACTAATATTTATTGAGAATATATGAGAATATTTTATTGAAACAAATAAATCAAGATAAAAAAAAAATTTTATTTTATATTTCTCAATCAATAATTCTTACTGATAGAAAGGATATTTTCTAGAATCTGGTTTTTTAACATGTTAATCTCATTTTGAAATATATTAATAGGGTCCCTTGTGTCTATACTCTAGTAGCTATACTCAAAAATTTAGGTTTCTTTTAACTTTAAAAGGACTGTTATCAATATTTTTTTTTAAAATAATTCCTCATACAATTATTTTGATGAAAATTTTAATTATTTAAATTGAAAATTTTTAAAGAATTAAGAATTCCAGAAAAAATTTGCTCTCAACATTACTCTCCTGTAAATCCAAAATACCCGTAAAAATACTAAAATTAAGAAGGCCCTTTAATAACACGAAAAAAAGTGAGCGCATGAATTTTTTTTGACAAAAGATGAATTTTTTTTCAATTTTTCAAAGTCATTTTGACTTACTACGGTTTATCATTTGGGGAACCTTAGCACTAAAATTTAAATTTTTTAGTTTAAATGCTGCATCAAAACCCTAGTCGACAGTAATCCAGAAAATCGACTTTCCTTACATGTTTATATTACCAAAAATCACCTTTATGTGCACTCGGATATCGACAAGGTATTACGGTACCAAAAATTAAAATTTATAAAATATTGTAAAAGGTCCCTAATTTTTAGACAAGGTCTTTAATATTTTTTCTTTAATAAATTTCCAAAAACTTTAAATAAAAATTGGATCAATTTAAATTTAAAATGTTTTTTCATTTTATAATTTTAAATTTGAAAACTTCAATGCATTCGTATTATTCCAAATAAAGAATAAAAGAAAATTAATTAATTAAAAATAGCAGCATGGATGCAGGTGAGGAGAATTCGAGCGAAAAATTAGTTTTTGAATAGCACAAATTATTCTATGAAAAGGTTTTTTATGCAATTTGAGATTTTCCAAAGAGACATTTGATAAATTAAAAGATTTTTTACTCACAAGTGTATTACAGGTAAAAAAGCCTAGTTAAATCGATAATTTGAAATTATTTTTTTTAATTTGTGTGCAGTATTTAGTTAATTATCATATTTCTGTGTATTTTAGTTTTAATAAATAAATGTCAATACACAGAAATATGAATAAAATATTTTGGAAATGGATTAATATTTGCACTTTTAAAATCATGGCATAATAAGCCATTAAAAAATAGAAAAAGGAAATTTTCTCAATTGATTATATATTTTTACATTAAGCTAAAAACCGACAAAGAAAAATGCGAGGGAAGATCTAAATAGTGATGAAATCTAATATGCAAATTCGAACTGATTTTGAAATAAGTAGCCTTTCGGATAAAATTAGGTTTGAATATTATATTTTAGAATATTTAAATTTTTAAAATATATTTAAAAGTTATTTATTTTTATTTAAAAATTGACTCTTTAAAATATTCGAATTTAATTTGAAAATGGAAAAAACTTGAATTAAAAAATGAATTCAATGAATATTCGAACTAATGTCAAAAGATAAAAATAAATCAAATGAATATTCAAATTAATCTTATATTCACGCGTTTTATTCGAATATATAATTTTTCTAATAATTTTTTGAAATTTTGTTTTTAATTAAGACCCATAATTTTCGTCACCGCTAATTTTAATAGACTTTTCGCTGTTCTGATAATAAAATATCTAATTTAATAAAAACAACATCTATTCATTTAAAAAAATATCTAACCCAATAAAATTTAAAAAAATTTTTATTTTTTTGATCTACATCTAGATCAAAAAAAATATCTTCTTTTAGCCATTGGCATGTTGTAAATTGAGCACAATTTATTTTCTACATTTTTGAGTACCATTGTCCAGTTTTCCTTTTTTGATTTTTTAGAAATTTTTTGCGAAGCTAATTTACTTTTTGTAAGTTTTTAATAGAATGTTAATATCTGTTTTATTTATTTGTTTATCTGTACCAAGCTAATGCTCCTTTAATATAAAAGAATATAAAAAAATAAAATAAAGTTAAAAATAAATTAAAATCAAAATATAAAAAAAGAATAAATAGATAAGTCGAAAGAATAATCGTCAATATCTGTAACCATTATTTACTTAATATTAAACAATTATTATTTTATTAATTTAGAGGGAGTTGTAATAAAATAAAATAAAATTTTAATTTTTAAATTAAAAATATGATTGTTTACATTTTTTGAAAAGGGTTGTTTTTATTATTAGAAATTAAAATTTTTTAAGTTTATTTTAACCCGGTTCAAAACAAATTTTTATGATTACTAGGGGGATCTATCAAAACATTGAAAAAAAAATATAGAAGGCAAAAATATAAAATTTTATTTAATATAGAAATAGAAATATGTCGAAAAATAAAATTTAGAATTTTAAAAATATTTAAATGTCAATTATGTTGAAAAATAAAATGTAAAATAGAAAATTTTAAACCATAAATCTTACTTTTTAATTAATATAATTAATTAATTATCAAAAAATAAACATGTTATACCATTAATATGCAATTCAATTGTATTTGATTCGTATTGTGAAACAATTTTTATTGATCTTTTGATTATTTTCTAATTAAGCTTAATATTTTTATTGTTTTTAATCAATTCTTGAAAAAAAGTTTTTTGTTAAAAATAAAGATGCGTTTGCTTTAACAAAAAAATGTATTTTTTCTACATTTCTTAAATTATTTATTTTTTCTATATTTTGATTATACCACATTATTCTTTTTTTGGAAATTCTTTATTTTTTTTGTCTATGTTTTAATATACCTCCGATTACTGGTCAAGTTTCTTAATTTTATGTCACAAAATTTTGGCAATGTGAAATTTAAGTACAAAAATTACAGTACAAAAAGTAAAAACTTTATAATTTCTTTTCTAATTGTGCAAAAATGGTTCTGCAAAAAGAACAATATTGTACAAATTTGTACAAAAGAATTCCAAGCTCTGCAAAAACTCTGCAATTTATTGCATAGTTTAATCAAGGATTTTTTGATGGTGTGCATTTTACAGAAAATTGCAGAGTTTTTGCAGAGCTTGGAATTCTTTTGTACAAATTTGTACAATATTGTACTTTTTGCTGAACCATTTTTGCACAATCAGAAAAAAAATTATAAAGCTTTTACTTTTTGTACTAAAATTTCACATTGCCCAAAATTTTAACATTTTTAAAATTCTATCTATTCATGGACAATTTTAAAAATTTAGCTTTAAATCAAACACAAATAATAGAATTAAAAGAATAAAATTATTTATTTAATAAATTGTAACAATTAATTTACAAAATTTACATTTTTTTTAGCGGATAATTTAGGTGTCTTAATGAGTATGTCTCTAAGTAGACTGTCATCGGGATCCATATCAGACAAAGAAGACGAGTCTGCTATTTTACTATTTTCAAAGCCGGCACTCTTAGTTTTTGGAATAGAATTCAAATTGACAGCTCTGGACCGGTTCAGCGAATTAAGAGTGATCGAATTTTGAATCAGCTTCCTTTTTGTGTCTTTAAAACTGAGACTAGCTCCAGTCTCACTTTCTCTCACACCCGGAAGCCGAGTGTCATATTTGAACAGCATTAGCACACTTTTTGTCTGCGAGCCGCTGAATCCAGTGGACGAAAGCGAATCGTCATCATTAAAAAGCTCATCTCCATAATCAATGTCACTGGACAGACGATTATTTTTGTGGTAATCGCCAGACTTTTTCTTAAAGTTAACTAATCTAAGTTGGTTCGATGATTTGGACTTTTTTGTTTCTTTCTTCTTCTTTATCTTGTCCCTGAAGTGTTTTCTGTGCTCGTGGCTCTTGGAAAAACTAGAACTAGAAGACTCATTGTCATAGTCGTTGAACGAATTATCATGCCAACTATTGGCACTTGAGTCATTCTCATTTTGCATGTCCACACTGGGAATTTGATTATCTGGCTTGTTCACATTTTTTAGATTGGTAAGACTTTGCATTCGTGAATAAAGGCTCTTTGGAGATTCGCTCAGCTCTTGCACCACCAAACAATCGACTGGAGTATCGGGCTGTGCCATGTACAAGTCGCCGGCAGAGCCAGACTTGCGGTTGATTTTTTTTTCCTGAGAGTGGTCTTTTTTCAGGTCCAGAAAAAGCTTGGACCGGTCCGGCTTTGGGCTGCTGTAGTCCTGGTCATCCAGAGAATCGTGGACCCTTTTGTCCACGGAATTGAGTCGAGATCGCTTTAGCGCTCGCCGCTTCCTGTTATGAACTATTCGATTTTTTATTTGGTTCAGACAGCAGAGAAAATAGAACAAAATTCCGATTAGTATCATGACAGCGAGCATTGGGAATATGCCGACCCATATCGCATTCACAATGTGATATGATGACATTTTGAACACTGTTTTTTATATGGGCAAAATTTACATCTATCTGTTTAATTGAATTTTGGCGTAAATTTTGGTGTAGAAAAAAAAAGAAAAGATCTAGTCTAGATTGGGGAAAAATCAATATAAAACAAATTAGGAGATAGAATACAGAGACAAATACAAAAGGCATTAATTTTGAATTTTAATAGAAATAATTAAATTCTTATTTTGATAGTTTATTTTGCAAAAATTTCCAATGATTAATATCTTTTCGGATAGATAGCTCGTCATGTCGCTATTTTATTGATTGATTTTGATATAAACAAGACAAATATTCCGCTGCTTTCTTTCCTTTAATACACTTGGCCCTTTTTTTCTTCTTTTTTAAATTAAATGCAAATTTTTTTGCTAGATAAAAAATTATTAATTTTATCCGCTTTAACAAATATTATCAATCAACAACTATTTAGAAAATAAATTCAAACAAAAATAATTTGTTTGCTTATTTTGATTTAAACAAATTAAAATTTTCGACCATCTAGAATCAAAAGGCAATTCATTTTTTTGTAGCTAAATTTCCGCTTACATCACTAAAAATTCAGAAAAAAATTTATTTTTTGTAATTTTCCCAACAAATTTTATTTGGATTTTATTGTCTATTGTGTCATAAATTATCAACAACTTATCCGCATTCTATAAATTTTTATGTTTGATTTAATTTTCTTCAATAATTATACAACTTAAATTTTTAAGTTTTTTACTACAATTTAAATCATGTGGCTGAAAAAAGGACTATTTTTTCTGTTCCTTTTAGTTCTTTCTTTACTTTTTGATTATTAAAATAAAGATTTTAATCAATTAATAGTTTAATTATTAATTTTTACTTTAACTAATAGTTCTCTAAACTACAACATACCCGAATCCCTAAACCCTAATGCGGACTCCGTTCATTTTTTATTAATATAATCATTAAATCAACCAAAAAGTGCAGAAAATACAAAAAAGAAAATGTGTTTTTATTATCTTAATCTCATTGTCTATCCATGATTTTTGTCAGACATTTAAATTTTTTAAATGATTTATAGAATCAAATTAAAATTTCACATTTTACTAATTTTGGTATATTTTTTTTTTTGATCAAAAATTGTAGCCAAATAGGAGAAAAAGACGGCAACTTGAAGTTCATGATCATTATCAAATGATCAAAATTTAATTAATTAAAATTTTAATAAAAATGATGAAACTAGATTTTTTTATTTGTTTTTTAGATTAAACATAAAATGTTTATTATTTTAATTAAAAGAAAACAAATATTTTTTTTCTAATTGACCTTTAATTGATTCTTCTAAAATCTTTATTTGAAAAGTTTAAAGACATATTTAAAATCGAAATTAAGGTATCCAAATGATATTTTTATATTAATTAAAAAATGTGACGACGAAACAAAGTTAAATTTTGTATTGCAAAATTTCAAAATATTGATTAAGAATTTTATTTACTTCAGAAAAAAATTCACATAATTTTCTATCTTATTATAGATTAAACAAATAATGTTTAATAAAGTATAGTCATTTATTATTAAAAAGTTGATAAAAAATACCTTTTTATTTAAATCAAAAACTAAAAATTTTGATTTGAAATTTACATTTGATCATGAACTTCAATTTGCCGAAAAAGACCATTGCTTAGAATGCATTAAAATTATTTATTTACTTGTTTTATCTGTGCCGAGCTAAAGATCCTTCAGATTAAAAAAAAATAAAATAAAAATGTAAAGAAAAAATAAGATTAAAAAAATTAAAATATAATATAAAAGAAAATTAAAATAGACATAAGATAGCAATTGGTCTTGTTATTTTTTTTCTTTTAAATTTTTTTTACAAAGAAAATTGATCTTAATCTGAAAATTTGGTGTCAATTAATCTCATTAAATAGAATAAGAATTTTTAACGTGTTATTTATAAAAATAAAATTATTAATTAAAATTAGAGATAAAGTCAGAAATTAGATTTATTAAAAATTACACACGCCGAATCAAAAAAAAACAAGGTTCCACAGTCTTCGGCTCTTTTATTATATTAGACGAAAAATATTTTTTTAAGACTAAGGATACCAAAAGATGCTAACAAAAATTGTATTTGTAGCCTTTCATTTTAAAAATTGGTTCTTTACCATATTTGTCATTAAAATTGTCAATAACTTAGTCAGTAAAGATTTAAATGAAAAATTACCAACTAAATTAAATTTTTTAAAATTTCCTATTTTTTTGATTAAAAAAATTAATTCACGGACCATTGATCAGAAAAACAAGAAACAAAAAAATTTGAAAATAAAATTTATCGATTAGAGATGTCACAAATAAATAATTTTAATAAATAAATAATTTTTTCGTCAATATATGTTCCTAATGCTTTATGAAAAGATTATAAATGGAAAAAAATTGATTCTTAGAAAAATTAAGGTATCCTTTTTTCCGTCAATTGCTATATACATAATATTCTATACCGTAACATTGCAAAGTTTTAAGGTCTGTTCCAGATCTAAAATGTTTTATAGATATTAACCTGTTGGTTACAGTAAATCATATGATAAGTCTTTGTAAAAATTCGCTCATTCTTGGATCGCTGTACTGGAAAAAAGACCAAATGACAAGGTACAACCCTGAAACTATATTAGTCTCCAGTGTTAGAATTTAAAAAAATTAACTTTTAGCTTTAAATTTTTGCAAAACCTAGATAGTATTCTTCTGAAAATTTTTAATATTTTATTTTTTTTGATTAATCTTTCTAGGAATCAATCATTCAAACAATAAAAAAAAGTTTTTTATGATAAAAAGAAGGTAAAAATAAGTCTTGGAAATATTAAAGTAAATTAAAAAAAAAAGAGGGTTAAAATCACATTTTAAAAAAGGTTCATCACGATTAACAAGTTTAAAATTTTTTTTTTGCTCTTTTATCTCAATTACTGATCACGCAACTTATTTTCACTCTAATTTTGATTATAATTATTACATTGTAGTGAGAACAAATTTATCATATATAATTAAAAAATTATTTAATTTATAATTGATGACCATTTAGTTACAAAGTAGACAAAATCTTAAATTTTAGCTTTCCGTTTAGCTTAAAAATATTTAGAAATTGAAAAAAAAAATTGTTTATTGTTCTAATAACATTTATATAACAGCTGTTGTAAATTTTAAATTAATGATGATAAATCTAGAAGACAATACACTAATTTTGAAGTTTTAAAATTTTAGGCAAGAATAAAAAATCACTGATATTAATTTTCTTCATAATTAGTTTTTATATATGATCGAAATTTCAACTAGAGTAAAATATATCCCAAATAAGTTAGCATACATCCAAAATAGTTAAGCGACTAAATTTTCAATTTCAATAAAAAATGATTTTAAAAGATCCATATAAATCTCCTAAATTATTAGAATTTTTTATTAGAGAATTAAGTCTAGCTAATCCAATAAATTCTTTTTAATTAATTTTAAAAAGCTAATCAGAGTAGCAAAAAGCCACAACTTAAATTTTGAGTCTTAGTGGCATTTTGACTTTTATAAAATAATGACTTTGACTAGAAGTCTTAGAAAATGTCTCAAAGTCAGACAACTTGAGCATTTTTTTTTCAGTAATATTGATGGTTAAATTTAAAAGAATTTTTTTAAATTAAAAATTGTAACAGGATGTTTTGTTCAATTCTATTTTTGTGTTTAAAATTTGGTGTCTTAATTTCTTTTTAAAAAGTCAAGCACAGTTCTTAATCTAATGAGCCTTATTTGGCTGTTTGAATTTTAAAAATTAAACCATCTAAGAAAAATGTGTTTTTTTTTGAATATAAATTAAAATTTAATGATAAACTATAAAATTGACTATAAATATTTCTATAAGTAAAATTCTTGTATTTTATGACAAATTAAAGTTCATCATGATCATTATCACATATTCAAAACCAGAGTTGTTTAAAAGTCACAAGTCTCAAGTTAAGTCCAAGTCCAGACTTCTTTTTTTTAATTTTCTTTCAAAAGTCCAAGTCGAGGCTTTAAAATTTTGAATACTGAAGAAGAAAATTAAGCCAAAATCAATTGCATTAGACAACCCAAGTGTATATAAATTTTTTGATATGAAGCCTTATCTAGCAAATTTAAAAAAAAACTCTGGACTTGGACTTTTTTTTGGGACTTTTAAACAACTCTGTTCAAAACCTTATAAACTCAAATCCAAATAAAACTATGAAACAAGCTTTATTTATTTTCTTTTAAATTAAAAATCAAATGTTTAATTTTTTAAATTAAAAAGATCATTTTTTTTTCTAATTGATTCTTCTTAAATCTTTATTTGAAAACTTGAAAGACAAAATAAAATTCTATAAAATTCTTAAAAAACTGACTAAAATACCTTTTTTAAATCTAAAACTTAAAATTTTATTTTGAAATTTAAATTTGATCATGAACTTCGATTTGCCGTAATTTAAGGCCATGATGAAATTGAGCAATTTTAAAATTATTACTAAAATTTCACTATTAATCAAATTTTTTTAACCATATAAATTGGTATGAAATCTAAGTTTGTTTTGATTCGATTTTATATTTTCTTTTAACCAAGAACTTAAAATAAAAAATTATAGATAAAAAGAATAAGATTAAAGAATTAATTTTTTATTAATTACTTACAAAAATGACTTAAATTACTTGGATTGAAAAAATTAATTTTAAATTTTTTAAATTTTTGGTAATTTGAAATATATTTTTAAAAGAAAGTTTTTCGAGTTTGTGAAGATTCAGGCATGGATAATAATAATATACCATTGAGCCTTTAAATGATCTACCTGAAGTTACCTCATGCTTTATCAATTTTTATTTGAACCATTTTTTATTTATTAAAATTTCATTATAATATATTCTATTCACAATAATAGTAATCGTTTAAATCGAGTCAAACGATGCCATCAGAAACATATATTTTTTAGTTTATTTTCAAAAGGTCAAATTAAATTAAAAAATATAAAAAATTAGCCA
Source organism: Brachionus plicatilis (assembly GCA_010279815.1). Lineage (NCBI taxonomy): Eukaryota > Metazoa > Rotifera > Eurotatoria > Ploima > Brachionidae > Brachionus > Brachionus plicatilis. The sequence goes on along the minus strand of QEOQ01000688.1, from coordinate 737,645 downwards.
AAATTAGCTTTTTTATTTCCAATTAAATTATTGAACTTTTTATAATAGTAAAGAAATTAATTAATTTAAACAGAGTTGTTTAAAAGTTTTTTCAAAGTCAAAGTCAATATTTTTTTTAAAAATTTTCTAGATCAGGCTTCATATCAAAAAATTTATAATTAAAAAAAATAAAAACTTTACTCTTGGGTTGTCTAATGCAATAGATTTGCCATGTATCAGAATTTTATTGCAATTTTAGCATAAATTTCTTCTTCAGTATTCAAAATTTTAAAGCCTGGACTTGGACATTTGAATGATAATTAAAAATAAAAAAATGAAGTCTTTGGTTGGACTTGAAAAAAAATAAAATAAAATTCTGGACTTGGACTTGACTTGAGACTTGTGACTTTTAAACAACTCTGAATTTGAATTATTAATTAACCAAGGGCAGTTATTTTGAGACAATTTTGGTCACAAATTCTTTAAATTTTATACCATGTTTCGATGTCAGTTTATTAAAGAATGCCACTAAAATGTGTGTGATTTCTCTGCGCTCCTGGATTAATATTTCATTACGTGATAATCTTGATTTGAAATTTTCTAATGGGAATAATCAACTATAAAGGTTTATAAAAAATTTTATCAGTTTTTGTGAATCTCTAATTTCTATTTTATCAATTGATTAAATTGTTTCATTGTTTAACAAGGGATTAAATTAATTATAATGAAACATATAAACAATAGGGTTAAAATTATATTTTATTAAAGTCAGAAAAATAAACTTTAAAGAGCCTCTTTATATAGTTTACGATACAAATTAATAATGACCCTTAAACTTTATTTCTAGAAAATATTTTAGAAATCATTACTAATCTAAAGCTGTATTATAATTGTAAATTGACACAGAATAAACTACATCAGTTAATTAGAAATTAAACTGTTTTTTTCAAATTATTTAAAAGAATAGAAATTTATTTTCTCTTCATTGCATAAATAAACTCAAATTTGAATTAAATAATTTATTTTTTTTATTTTAAAATTTTATAAAATTAAAAATAATTAAAATATAAAATAAAATACTAAAATTCCAACTCAATTTAAGAATTTTTTGCAGTTTATGCCAAAAATTGATATAAATAGTAAAATGCATGTATTTTCTGATTCATCTAAGATTTATATATTTATTAAATTTTTTCTTCGGAAATTTTCAATGCCAACGATTTCAAATTTTTGTAATCAGAGTAAGACAATTGGGTGCTAACTTTGATATTATTGAAATTATAAGAATTAATTTAAAACGATTAATCGCATTATTAGAATAAAAAAAGATTATTATAATCCAGAATTTTATCTATTATGATAGAACATACCTTAATAGATCTTTATAACTTCCATCATTTCGATGGTATCAAATTTTCCTATTTATCCTCATTGTAAAATTTACTTTGAAATAATCAATCTTTTCGGATATATTATTACGTAAATCATGTGCATTAAATTTTCTTATATTTAATTTTAAAAAATTTTTTAATTGACACGTTACTATTTTTGTCACGCAAAAAATGGATAAATTTAAAGTCTAATCATTTCATTTAAAACTATTTATATTGAAAAAACCTAAAAATTAAATCTAAGATTATTTAAAATTTTTCCACATATTAGACTTAATTTTAAAAAAGAAGTAAAAAATTAGTTACAATTTCTCAATCATTAGTTCTCAATAACTTTTAATACTAGAAAAAATTAAGTTTTCTTTTAATTTAGCTAATAAATACATAAATTGCCTCAGGAACCTTCTTTTTGAGTTTTATTAATAAATCAATTAGCATCCATAATTTAAAAAACATTTTTATCCAAATTCTTGGCCAAATTAATTCTACTTTAATTAAAAAAAATGCTTTCGCGTTTACATCATTTTTATTTACTCTCTTCAATTTATTATTAAAATAAATCCTTCTTAACTCAAAGCTTAAATAGTTAGCTATATCTATTTAATTCTAGTCTAAGGCCAAATTTACTATTTATTTTAAAAAGATAGATGAGCCTTTCGAATTCAAATATTATGGAATTCCGTCAGTGAATACAGAAATTGTTTGAATGAATTCAATTAATTATATTTAGGCTTAAAAACAGGAAATAGCTAAATTTTTACTTATTTTAATATTAAGCTTCTGTTCGTGCATTTAAAAAAGGCTAAAATTCATATAATTTTGTAATCTAAAAATAAAACTTTTACAATTGATCATTAAAATTTCTATTTTCCAAATTTTTCTCAGCACTTTTTACATTTAAAGAGCACTTGAACAAAATCCTTTTTTTTTTTAATTAAGACTCAAATAATTGCAGCGCCATAATTCGCTCATCAATTTAGTCTTCTGATTTTAATTAAAATTAACATCAATAGTTAATTTTTTTAAACGAGCTTAGAAATATTCAGTTGAAAATCTTTAATTTCATCTATAGAAAAAGAAAATTTAACAAGCTCAAACTTGATGAAATTGAATTTAATTTTTGATAATTTTACTTCTTCTAGGCAGCAATTAATAATAATATAAAATTGATTTTAAAATTTTTTTTTTAAAATCAGTCTTTTTATTGAATCTTTTTTACTAACTTTTTTAAAACTCCAAACAAAAATCAACTAAAAAATCAAGAAAAAAATATTAAATTTGTATTTGATCAGCTTCTAGTTAATTTTAAATAAAGAATTCTAAATCTTAACTTTTTAAACTATAAACAACTTTATTATTTCAAGAAGAGTAGTTTCCCAATGGATTTATGAAAACTTGGTTTTTATTTTATTAACAAAAATAAAGCGAAAAATCTGATGTTGGCTTTGGTTTAAACTAAGAGATATTTTTCTATACAAAATCTAAAAGAGCGAATTCCCTAGTTGGTTATGAATAAAGTAAAATTAAAGCTTTAAGTGCATTAAGTCAACATTAGAGAAGCGCGCTACGCATTTTTGAATATTGGAGCATATTTGACTTGTTAAAATTTTTTCCTTCATTTGAAAATTCGTCTAAAAAAATTCTATTATCATAATGATTGATTAATATTGAATTGATTTTGAGAAAAAGCTTTTTCAAGCTGAGAAAAGTTATGAAGACAAGCTATGAAATATAAAAAACAAAGCTTCAATTTTTAGCAAGTTGTTTTTTCTAAAAAAATCTTTCATTTCCTTCTCTTGTTCTATAAATTGACTATATCAAAAATATTGAAATAAATTGATTAAAAAAATAAAATTTTGCATATTTCTGAGCAATTAATTTTTAAAATTATTTTCCTATTTCAGCTTGAACTAGAGTCGTTAAGCTGCGATTAATTATAACATAATTGTAAAAAATAGAAAAAAATCAAATATTATTTTTTGATTAATTTATTTTCCTCAAATATTTAACTTGACTCTCTTGTGAAAAAAATTCTTTGGTATTGAATTTAATTTTTTCTCACATTTACTGAAATAAAATCTATTTCAACCAATTCTTATTTTTATTATTTAAATATTTTTTAAATGTGTTGATCGAAAAAATAAATTCAAAAAATTTGATTGATAAATTTTGTATTTTTTGCCTAAAATTATCAAACAGCGATAAATGTGCTATTTTTAAAACTTAACAAATCGATTCATTTTGCCTTAAGAAAAAATAAAAAGTTTGATTTTAATTATAAAAACTCTTAAAAATTTAAACGATTTGTTTTATTTTTCCAAAAAACACCTCAATGAGATTGGTTACACTAAGTTGACTTATTACTAGCAAAACAAATCAATAAAATTTTTTATAATTTATGATTATTGCTCTTGATAGTTGTAATTTTATAGTAAATATTTTACTGAAAATTTTGAGCCAAATTTTGCGAAAAACCCTCGATAAATCTTTTTGCTTAAATAAAAGCAGATTTTGGCGTAATATAAAAAATTTTGCCATTAGAGATGAAAAAATAACTAGCAATCATAAAATATTATTAATCCAACATAAAAAAAATAAAGACCTTTCATTATGTTGTGCTAAATTTGAGTTATGCATTTTCCTAAATGATTTCTTAAATTCAATACAGAAAAATATATAAAAAAAACAAAATTACTCTTCAGATGTTTGCTTTATTATTATCGAAATTTTTTGTTAAATTAAATTTATAGAAAAATATTATTATTTGTTTTGTATTCATGAATCGTCGTTTCATGAAATTTATTTTTTAATGAGAAAACTGTTTCAGTTAGTACTTTTTTTAATTTTCAAAATTATATATATAAAAGTTAAAAGCTAGTTTGAGAATTAAGAATAAGAGAGGTTTAAAATAATGAATCTCAATGTTTTTAATATTTTTTTCTAAATTTTTTTTTTAATCTGATGCTATTAAATTAAAAATATCTTTATTAATATTTTTTGAAAAATTTACTAAAAATCAGTGGAATTGCGTTTTTGTCAAATTTATTAAATATTATCAAAAAATTTTCATCTTACAAAAATTTGTATTTGACTTTCAAATTTAATAGATTTATCAAAAATTAAAAAAAAAAGAATTTTAAAAAACAAAGAAAATATAAACAAATATAATCAATCGAATTTTGAAAATAATAGAAACTGAGAATATTTGCTAAGTATAATCAATTTCTGTTGCTTTTTTAAATTTGAGATTTCATTATTTATGTATTTGAAGGCAGAAAAACTCAGTGATTATCTGGATGACATTTTTTTTATGTTTGAATTTGTTGTTCAAAAATTAAAAATTTAAAATAAAGTTTATTTAATTTTTTTTGACGAGATTCATTTGACAAAGCTAAATAAAAATAAAAAAACATCTCAAAAAATTAAACTAAATTATTCGTTTTTTAAGGAATATTGTATTTTTTAAGTAATACAAAATAAAATATTGTATTTATTTTTTTTAATCAATAAAATCCAATATTGTCGATGTTCTATTTTTATGTTTTTGATACGTGGAAAAATTTATTTTAGGCTGAAAAAATAATTTACACTATTTTTGAATTTTTTTTCCACAAAGCTAAAACAATGCTTGCAATGCAAAATAGATTAGAATTTTCTTGTAAAAATGAAAAAATATTATAAGTTTCAGTGTTTCTTATCTTTTTAAGCCATAAATCAAAAAAGAAAAGTTAATATTAATTAATAATTTTAACGAATTAAACTTCTTTCCGATAACTTGATTTCCCTAAAAGGATTTATGAAAAAATAAAATTTTTAATTTCGTCAGAGTATATTAATTAATTAAATAATAATTCTTTCAAAACATTGTTAAAATTTATTTAATTAAATAATTTCACAGAGGCCCAAACAATTGCAGTCTTTTTTAAACCCTCTTACCCATATAAATTGTAAAAATACTATTTATGTTTATTAAAATATAATTGAAGAAAAATTAACAAAGGATTATTTCTTCTTGTACTTTTGACTTGTATTAGAGCATAATGAATCCATGTGTTTTCACTATACCGATCTGTTCTTAGCGGTTTTTTCTTCTCGACCCATATGAGCTTAATACCTCTTTCAATTGTACTCAATAGTTATCATCTTTGGCCAAAAGATTGCTCATATTTTCTGCAGGTATTCATTGTGAAATGTGAAATGCTTCTTTTCTTTGAAAATTGTTCTCGATCATTCTAAAAAACTCGGACTTGTACAAAAGCACTGATTTAACTTGGATAATTAGAGATAAAAATCACAATATTTTAGGTTCTCAAATTTTTATAAGCATTTAATTTTTAAATTATTTGATAATTAATTGATGAATTTGCGTTAAATCGAATGCACCATCCAAAAATTACTGTTATATAAAAATTTTAAAATAAGTTTTAAATTATTTAAAAAAAAAAAACATTTCTTTTTAATTACTTGTCGGCCCTTTTTTAAAAATTTTTTTATTTCTGACTAATTTGAGCCATTTTCTTGAATATTTTAATTATAAGCAATTTTAGTAGAAAAATTACAGTATAAAAAGTAAAATCGTTATAAATTTTCTTCTATTTGTGCAAAAATGGTTCTGTAAACAAAACAATATAATAAAAAATTTAAACAAACAAATTCTAAGCACTTCAAAAACTCTGCAATTTATTGTTTATTTTAATCAAATATTTTTTGATGGTGCGCATTTTACAGAAAATTGCAGAGTTTTTGCAGAGGTTGGAGTTCGTTTATACAAATTTGTACAATACTGTACTGTTTTCAGAACCATTTTTGAACAATTAGAAGAAAAATTATAAAGTTTTTACTTTTTATACTTAAACTTAAACTTAAGTATATGTACAATTTTAAGTACCATTTTCGTCCAGTTTGTCAAAATAACATTCTAGAAAAACTGGACGAAAATGGTAAAAATATTGGGCAAAATAATCAATAAATGTTTTTTAGGCTATTAAATTTTTTATTTAACTTTTACTCTTTTATGTAATCTGGACTTTAAAATTTTTATAAAATTTTAATTGGATTATTTATTTATGAAACTTAATTTGATTTGAAAAACAGATTTTTTTTTGTAAAATTGTAATTTGTTTTTTCATGTTTCCCTTTCAACTTGCCTATGAGGGCATCTTGAAGTTGATGATCAATTCAAAATATCATTTCAATTCAAAAATTTTATCCTTAGATATTAAAACAGATCTTTGATTTTATTATATTATAAAATATTATGCTATTTTATTATAAAATAGCGTCTATTGTAACTGACGATGTCATAAAAATATGAGTAACAAATGTACAAACAAAATTTAATTCGTCTTTAATCAAATGTTTTTATTGACTTAAATTTTACATAATAAATTGATTTTACTTAAATAAACTTTATTCTACTAAAATCAGTAGAAGTAATCATTCTACTAAAATCAAAAAAATGATTAACGTTTTTGCTAAACGCTCGTTATTTAAGCTAAATAATTCATTTTTCTTGTTTAATACGACATATATAATTTTAATTCATTTAGACAATGAGTTAATTCATGCCCTTTAAAATAGGGTGTCCCTTACCACCACACACTCAAGTATGATGAGCACACAACATGAAAAACTCACATCTGATGTGTGTTGTTAAGTTAAAAGAAAAATTTAGATTGAAAAAACAAAAATTATTATCCAAGACAATTAAATGAACAACACACGCTAGGTGTGTGTTTTTAATGGACGTGTGACATAATATCGAAAAAAAAAAATCTCGAAAGGTGAAAATCTCGAAAAGTGAAAATCGCGAATGTCATAAAAATAAAAAAACATCGAAAAAAAAATCTCGAAAGTCAAAAATCTCGACAAGTTAAATCTCGAAAATTATAATTTGAAAAATCTCGAAAATAATAATTTGAAATATTGTCTATTAATCTCTAATAAAGTTGTAATATTTGTTTTTAAAAACACTTACTTTACTTTACTAAAAAAAAGGATAGATGTATCAAACAACTAGTCACTAATTATCAAAAAGATCGGATTGATTTATTCATTGATGGGATGTGTGAAGCATTAAAAATTAATTGATAAGTTTTTTTTTTTTCGAGATTTTTTCATTCGAGATTTTTTTATTCGAGATTTTTTTATTCGAGATTAACGACTAATTAACTTTTCGAGATTTTCACCTTTCGAGATTTTCACTTTTCGAGATTTTTTTTCTTCGAGATTATGTCCGTTCCCCTTTTTAATATTTATAAAAATAATATCAATTGTGTTTTAAAAAAATTTAAAAATCAATAGAATTCTCAGAAAAAGAAAAAGTATTAATTATTATTGAGTCATTTAATCAGTCAATAAAACGCGATTTTACAAATAGAAGAAAGTTTAGCATATTTAAATTTTTAGATCGTTTCCGAGATCTGACCAAATACTATTCAATTAATCTTGACGAATTTAGTTATGTGCCAAATGTTACTAAAGCGGTATTATGAATTTCAAATACAAATTGAACAAAAATTCTTCATTTTTTAATAAATTAAAATTAAAGTTAATAAAAAATATTATAAAAAATTCTGCAACATAGTGCAACATACTTTGTTGCACCTTTTTTACCTAAAATAATTTTTCTTATGTAAAAAATGACAAAAAAATAAAGAATCAATATGATTTATTAAGATTATTGATTTGATTTTACAAAAAAAAAAGAAAATAAAAATTTCATTTTAGGTAAAAAAGGTGCAACTAAGTATGTTGCACTTTATTACAGTATTATTTATAGTATTTTTCATTTAATTTAATTTTGATAAATCAAAAAATGAAGAGTTTTTGTTCAATTTGTATTTGAAATTCACAAAACCTACTACAGCTATGTAAAAACTGTCAAAAAAATATTTTTTAAAAATTAATGAATTTAAAAGAGTTGAGCCTAAATTGTATAATTATAATCAAAAATATTTTGTAAACATGAATAACCAATCTTATTCCTGTAAATATTATTTAAAATGGAAGATTTGTTCACATATATTGGCATTAAAAATGAAAAAAGGTAAGTTTGTTTTTAATAAACTGACAAAAAAATTCCTATTTTACTGACAAAAAAGACTAAATTTACTGACAAAAAATATAATACCAAAAAATCAAGTTTCTTGGTATTAAATTTGATTCTAAGTTAAACTTTAATATACTGGGAGACGAAATTAAAGAACGCTGCAATATAAGACTAAATATTATTAAGATATTGTCAAACAAAAAGTGGGGTCTCAATCAAAACACACTAGGAAATTTATATAAATCTTTAGTCGAATCAATCTTAGACTATTCTTTTCCTTGCTTAAATTCATTTTCAGAAAATAATATCAAAAATTCTTCTATTGGCTATTCCTTCTATATATCTTAATATTTTCATCTTTTATTTAATAATTTTTTTAAAGATTAAAAGGTTACAAGCTTTGCATTATCCCAGAAGAAGCTAAAACAATTTCAATCGGTCAGAAACGCAAAAGAGGCAGACCAAAAAAACAAAAAGCAGCTTTGTTTTATCCAAATGATTGTGATTTGAGCAGTTCAGAAAATGAATCCAATCCCGAGCAAGCAATAGTCGAACAAGAGCCTCCTAGCGATTCAGTCATTGAGAAAGAATATGTTGCTGAAGCTACAGTACAAGCTACAGTGGATTTACCAAGAAAACGAGGAAGACCAAAGAAATCAACAACTCAGGGAAAAAAATTTAAAAAAATTAATCGTTTATATTTTTTTATTTTTTTTTATATTTTGTCATTTAAATAAATATTTTCGTCACTAAAATTAGTTTTTTTTTGTCTACAAATAAGGTTTTATTTTATCAGTGAAAAATTATAAAAAAGTCTTCTCAATATATAAATTTGTCAGTCGTTTAGTTTTTTTGTCAGAATAATTAATTTTTTATAGTCAGCTAAAACAAATCAAATTAGTCACCACTTTTAGTTATTTTTTTATCTTAAAAAAATTTAATTTGTCACCCCCAAAAAATATAAGACTTTTTAAAACTTAAAGGGGACGTGTCCCACATGCAAGTAAAGCCTTAAATAAATAAAAACATTTCAAATTTTTCTATAAATTTACAATAAAATACTTTTGCTTCGATAAAAATAAAATTTTAAATCAAAACTTAATTTATTTTTTGCTTGATCACCACATTCACTGTGTGTGTAGTTCAGTTAATTGTCTTCGATAATAATTTTTGTTTTTTCAATCTAAATTTTTCTTTTAACTTAACAACACACATCAGATGCGTGTTTTTCATGTTGTGTGCTCATCAGGAATTGAATGTGTGTTGGTCATACTTGAGTGTGTGCTGACCAGGGATGTGCATTAAGTACTTAAATCGTATTTTCAATACTTAAGTAAATGGACCATATTTTTAAGTAAATACTTAAACTTAAGTCCATTTTTCAATTTTTTTTAAGTAAATACTTAAGTATTTATCAGGATACTTAAGTACTTAAATTTTTTTCAATAAAATATCAGTCCATAGGTCAAGTAATAAACAAGCTGAGTCACAGTTTTTTAATAAATCTAACAATTTTTCTTTAGTTACTTTGACTAAATTAGGAAGTAAACGACGAGTAGCAACTGTTCTTGAAACATGATTAAATTGTGGGTTTATTTTATGAATTAGATCCTTGAACGGACCCATATCAAGTATGCTAAGAGGAAGCAAACATAAGGCAAATGTTGAAACCATTAAATCTTCGCATTCTTTTTGAGCCTTGCTAGTTTTGCTCCATTTTTGGGGTTCAACTTTGAGGCAATCACTCAAAGTTGGTTGCTTATACAATGGTGTAGATTTCTTTGCGGTTTTGCATTTGTCTTTGATATGGTTTGTGAAATTAGTTGTTACTTTAATTGAGCCTCTAACCGTTTTTTCACAGTGTTTACAAGTAGCTGTAAAATTTTCCCATGGTCTTTCAATAGCGGACTTTTTGTTTGTAAAAAAAAAAGCGCTGAGAGAATTTTTTTTATAGCGGTTAAATTTCAAAGCACTGTGTTTTTGATTTAATACAACAAGTTAAACGAAGGAGAGTCTTCTTCAAGCTTTATTGTTCTCTATTTAACAAATAAATAATACTGCATAAAAAATTATGTTTAATTGGTGTGTGAAATAAAATTTTTTTAATTGCAATCATAAACAAATGAAATAAAAAAAAATCTGAAATCATGAATGTTAATCAAAAAGTTAAGTATTTTTAAATACTTAAGTAAATTCGATCTTACTTAAGTACTTAATACTTAATGCACATCCCTGGTGCTGACCCAATATTCCCTTTAAAATATCCGAGTGAAAAAAAGACGAAACAAAAAAAATTCAAAATAATTTTATTTGCATTTTCTTGATTGTGAAAAAATTTACTCCAAAGACAAAATTTGAAAAAAAAAATGCTATCTCCACACAAACAATAGAGATCAAACCATAAAATTTCTCTAGAAAAAAAAAATGAAAGAAACAAAAAAAAAACAAAAAAAAAAAATAAAATCATCAATAATAATAATAATAGTAATAGAAACAGAAAACAACACAATAAAGCTTTTCTCAGTTTGGCAACAACAACAAAAAATTATGGACATTGACATTTTTTGCTAAACAGCCTGTGAATTCACAAATTTTAAACTTGGTGTCCCATCCGATCCAATTTACATTTAAACATTTAAATAATTCTCAACTGAAAATAAAAAAAGCAAACCTTTGGCAAATCTCATTCAAATGTACAATGACTCGACCGAAACGCCAAAACCAAAATGTGCCCATTGCCTGCAACAACAACAACAAACGATCTCGGGGACCACTACAGCAGCGATTCGTTCACACAACTGGACAATTGACTGACGGCCAGACCAATGGAGCCGACCTCGTCGGCCAAATTGTTCACGGCCACTCGGCCAAGTCCATTTATCTTGTTCAGCGACGAAGTGGAAGTGGACACAGAGGACACAGAGGACGCCGAAATGCTGAGCGGCGAGCTAAAATTCAGCATCGTCTGCTTCACTTGCTGCCCATTGACACGGCCTTTCTCTTGGCCGTCGGGCCTGTCCGAGTGGCTGTGGCACGCCAAGTGGCCAATGCTTTTTGAGCTGAATTTTTTTGATTTCAATGCCAATTTTTGTTTTCTTCTCGCCTCGAAATTGAGCAGGTCGGCCCGGCACTCCTGTTCACCTTGGTCGACCAGTCCGGCCACGGTGTGTCTGCGGAGGATTTTTTTGGCGTCGCCTAGCGACAAGTCCTCGTAGCTTGACGATATGGAGGAGAGGGAGGCGACGCGCTGGGCCCGGCTCGGCTTCGTCTTGCGCACCATAGGCGACGCGGACACACACGAGGACGACGAGCCGGCCACCACGCCCGACGTCGACGAAGAGGACGACACCGACGAAGATATGTGCTTGCACTTGGCCGAGTGTGTCTTCCGGTAGTCGTCCTCGATTACTTCCATTTGGGCGTTGATCAGGTCGACTTCAAGTTTTTTCATCAGTTGGTTGAGACGGTCCAGATTGGTCTGGTTGGCGCGCTCCAGCTCCTTTAGGCTGGTCGGCTGGGCCTTGGCGGCGTAGGACTTGCGCGCCAACGGAGTGGACTTGTGGCCCTGTTGGTGAGTGTTGAGCGGGTGGTGCAAAAATTTGGCGTCCAGGGGCGGCTTTTTTTTCTTGAACAGTTTTCTCCGATTTAGGCTAGTTTGACTAGCTTCCAGGTGGTAGGAGTCGACCGTGTGGCTTGTGGACGGCGAGCTGAGGCCGAGGATGAAGCTGAGCGGCTTGAAGCGGGTGTCGACCGAGCGACTGCGCTGCTTGGCCTCTCTGAATGACTGCTTGATGGAAAAGCCTTTGACTTGCTTGACCAGCTTAGGGTCCGCAGCGCGGCCTCTGTTCATGGCTGTCACGGACTTTGAGCTTCTCAAGCGTGGCTTGTCTCTAAAAATAACACAAAAATCAACCACGTGGTCGCCTTGGCAAAAATTTCAAGCAAAATAGATTAGGGTCGAGTATGCTCATGCAAGGGGTCATTTTATTTTGACAAGTTTTTTTGGTCACATATTTTATTCGAGGAAAAAAAATGGGCCGTACTTAAACTATCACTATTTTTAATAGAAACCATCACTATTTTTTATTGAAAACATCACTAAAAATTATCACTATTTTTGATAAAAATAATCACTATTTATAGTGGTGATTTGCTTAAATGAATTAATTATGGCTTTAAAAAGATTGAAAAATGAAGCGGCATCAGGACCTGACCAAATTCATAATTAAATTTTAAAAAACTTACCTAGAAATTCATTAATTGAAATTATAGAACTTTTTAATTTTTGAATCCCTAAAGCGTGGGAAACATCGAACATTACTATGATTCAAAAAAAAAGCCTCTTCTTTACAAGATCCTTTAAATTATAGGGGCTCACGGTAATTCCACAATTTGTTCACACTTGATAGTAATTCAACAATTTTTTTTTCTTTGTAGTGATTCAACAAATTTGGGAGGAGTCGGAAATAAAAAATATAACACATAACTTTAAAAAACTTGTTGAATGACAACTAATAATAATAATTTCAACTTTAATTAACCTAATTATGCCATCTCTTAACTTGCAATAATTGATTGATTTGAAGTGATTTAAATTTTTGTTGCAGTTAGTTGCAGCAACACCTAAATTAGCCTAATTAAGCACATTAAGATGAGTATTTAATAAAAATGACCATACTCGAAAAAAAACAAAAATGTCCAAATTTTCACTCATACCAACAGAAAAAGAAGGGAAATATTTCCTACTCCACGCTAATCAATTGTATAATAAATTAAAAGAAAGAGATATACATGGGATTACAATTTGGCGTTGTCGCAAATATTATTCTAATTGTAAATGTAAAGTGCTTTTAAGATCGAATGATGCAAATGTAGTAGTATCTATTAATAGTTTGCATAAAGGCCATGATCATGTTGATGACGCTGAGATCACCATGTTAGTTGCTCGGAATTCAGCTAAAGAAAATATTAGATTAGAATTTAATATGACTATCTTAAGCCTATTATTACTTCGTCCAATTCGATGTTATTCAATGTCTTCTATGAGTATGTACGTTGATACAAGTAAATTAAATAAATATCCTATCACTTTATCTTTGAAAGACGTTCATTTCACCCCGATTGTTCCTATTTGTAATTATTATTATATCGATCCTCCTAATGCTAACCATTTGAATTTTATAAATTATAGTTTTGGAGATTTGAAATTGAATTAATTTTTTTTGTTGCAATTTTTTTTCATAATTTGAATTTTTTTATCTTATAATTTTTATTGGTGATTTTTCTTGACAAATAAAATTTGATATAATAAATTATAATTTTTATTTTTCTTCCTGTGTTAAAAAAAAATTCACACTTTTTGATTGGTTTTTACCGCGCGGTTGTTACAAAGAAAATTGTTGAATTACTATAGAATCAAATTATAGACCAATTAGTATAACGAGTTGGTTAGGAAAGCTACTGGAACGCATAGTATATTCAAGATTATACATTTATTTGGAACAAAATTCACTCCTTATCCAGGAGCAATCTGGATTTAGGAAACACCGGCGAACATCAGATAATCTTTTCTTTTTAATTCAAAAAATTGAGAAATCATTTAATAGAAAAAAAAGAGTTGGCAGCCTTTTTTTAGATATTTCTAAAGCCTTTGATAGGGTTTGGCATGAAGGTTTACTTTTTAAATTGATTAAGATAAATCCACCTCATTACTTGACTATCTGGATTAGATCTTTTTTAGACTCTAGGACATTTAAGGTAAATGTGAATGACCATCTGAGCGAAGAATATCAAATAACTGCAGGTGTTCCTCAAGGCTCAGTAATTAGTCATCTTTTATTTAGTATATATATTAATGACATCCCTAAAAGAAATAAAACAAATAATGAATGCTCTCTGCTTTTCGCAGATGATCTAGTTACATTCTTCATTTATAACAAAAAGGGGAACCTAGAAAATAAGATTAATAAATACACCAACGAACTAGAACTTTGGCTTATTAAATGGAAAATGAAGATATCAGTTGAAAAGTCGTGTTCAGTAATTTTTTCTAGGTACAAAAAAGAGAGTGATAATCTAATCTTAAAAATTTATGGAAACAGAATAGTGAGCCAAAAAAAAATTAAGTTTCTTGGTATTAAATTTGATTCTAAGTTAAACTTTAATATACTGGTAGACGAAATTAAAGAACGCTGCCATAAAAGACTAAATATTATTAAGACATTGTCAAACGAAAAATGGGGTCTAAATCAAAACACACTAGGAAATTTATATAAATCTTTAGTCGGATCAATCTTAGACTATTCTTTTCCTTGCTTAAATTTATTTTCAGAAAATAATATCAAAAAACTACAAGCAATTCAGAATACAGCAGTCAGATCTATTCTTAAGTTAAAATATGATACTACCTCTAACATCGTGCATCATGAGGCTTTTAATTAACTAAAATTACTAACAGTCTCGAATCGGCTTTTTGAATTGAGTGATAGATATGTTGGGACAGGACTGAGTCATTCTATTCCATTGGTTGATAGACTGGTGAAGGAATACAAAGAAGGTTTCGAATCAAGAAATATTGAATACCTAACTCCATTGTGTAATTGCTACTTTACTATTTCTTCTTATTATCCTGAAACTTGAACTATTCAAACATGTGCCACATGTAACAATCTTTACCAATTTATGTCTTTTCAACTTTCATTTTTTTAGCTTATTTACTTTATTTTGATTCATTTTTTATCTCATTTTATTAACTTTAATTTTATTTTTATTTTATTTTTTTTTAATTTTTTTTTTAACTTATTCTTAAGGAGCTTTAGCTCGGTATTATTATTTATTTATTTATTTGTATTTATTTATTTGTATATGTGTACCGAGCTAAAGCTCCTTCAGATTAAATAAGAAAAAAAAAAAATTAAAAATAAAAAATTAAAATAAAGTTAAATAAAATAAAATAAAATAAAAATAACAAATAAAACAAATAAATAAATAGATATTTGTCTTTTATGTGTTAGATTTTGAAAACTGTGAAATCTAAAATTTAATGAACATTTATTATTGGTTTCTAATTAATTAATTGATTAACTAAAATTTATTCACATAAAAAATATAAATAAAATTTGGAATTGAAATAAATATATATTCCTCTAAATACTCTAAAAACATGGATTTGACTGAATCATCTACATCAGTACTTATTGTACAAAACCATAGCGGTTAATTCGCCGAATGAGAATGATCCTGAAAAACGCAAACGCGGAAGACCAAAAAAAATAACTGCCGGTTCTTCAGATATATACAACATGAAAATAATGAAAATAATGAAGAAGGTGCGAAATTATCAAAAAAAGTTGTAATTGATTTTATATCTTTTTTATATTAATTGTCTTTTTGCTAAAAATGATTATCTTTTCTAAACAACTTTTATCTATTTTTTTTTATCTATTTGTATTCAAATAAAATATCTACTTTAAAAGAAAATATATCCATTTGATAACAGTATTTTACGTAAAATACCGTAAATTAACCAAATTTTACCACATTTTACGTAAATTAACGTAAAATCCGAAAAATCAAAAAGAGGTATTTTACGAAAAATTACGTAAATTTTCAGGACTTTGACTTAAAATTGTGACTTATAAACAAGTCTGATTAAAACTGAAAAAAATGTTTAAAACATCGCACTTTTTCAATGTTATTTCATTAGTAGATACATTTTGTAATTATAACACAAAAAATTAAATAATAATTTTTATATTATTATATCAAGGAAAAGGCAGATTGTCTATTTAATTAATGGTTTGATAGAGGAAATTAAATGATAAACAAAAATTATACATTTGACGACATTAACTTGTCAAAATTTCACTTGGCAAAATAAATTTGTCAAAATAACGCGGACCCCTCATGCAAATTAAGCATTTTTAATTTAATTTTTTTTTGAGTCAATCAATCATAAATAAAACCGCATTTCAAACACTAAAATTTAACCTTTTTTTTCTAAGTTTGGTTCTAAGTCTAAGGCCTTTTAACACTTTAAATATAAAGAAAATGGATATGTGTGTATGTGTGTAGATTTGGTTATGATAAAGTTATTTACCTTTTGAATTGAATGTTGATGGGCTGTCGATTGGCGTTCAGATTGGAATAGTAGCCAGAATCGTTGGAGTGGTGAGTGTTTGATGGTGTGTTCATGGTGGAATTGGTCGAGTTCCATCTTGACCGGAGCAGTTTGATTATGTTAATGAGCAGGTCTGAGTAGGCTATTGGTTCTATGTATGAACAATATTGCTGGGACAAATGCTGCTCAGCCGAGTCTTTTATTTCCATTGGGATGTTCTCTGTTTGGGATGGATCAAAAAGCCAGTCATGCTTCAAAATATAAAGATAATTTAATTTATATTATTTTTTTGATATAAAAAATAATTTTATTTAAATTTAAATGATCAAAATTTAAGTTATTTTTTAAGTCAATTGAAAAATTTAAATTAATATTCTAGTTTTTGAAGAATTCCTTTAATCATTTGTGAATTTTCATACAAACCTTCCAAAAATTACAAAAATAATTTTTTTTCATTAATTTGAATTTAAAAATTGAGCTTTTTAAACTTTGATGATGAAACAACATGAAACCAAATATGTTTAAAAAAATTCAAAAATAAAAAATTAATTAAAATTAACACAGGACCATAAAATGATCGAAAAAACGTAAAAAATTTTAATAAAAATGGCCAAAAATCGTGATTTTTTTTTAGATTTCTTAAATTTTTATTTTTTTGGCCTTTTAATTTAAATAAAAAGTGGCTTTTAATTTTCCAATAAATAAATCAGCCAAAAAAGTAATTTTTTTTTTAGATTTCTAAAATTTTTTATTTTTTTGGCCTTTAACATTTTGCGTTTTCTACGCAAAAAGACAAAAAAATTTTTTTTTTTCTCAAATTGTCTAAAAATTTGCTTTTTTTTGGTTTAAAAAATTGCAATTCTTTACGTTTTAAATTAAAAAAAAAGGTGAATTTTTTTAATAAAAATGGCCAAAAATCGCTTTTGTTGCTGGATGAGCAGCAATCAGCCACATCAGCTTTCTTAGTGTGCTTTATCAGCTACAGTCAAAATTACTACTAATTTTTCGAAAAAAAGTTATTTTTTAAATTAAAATTGTCTTTTTTGGCCTTTAAATTAGCAAATAAAAAAATGATTTAATTAAACAAAAATGACTTTTTTGGTCTTTAAATTTAAAATAAAAAGTGATTTTATTTATATTAAAAATGACTTTTTTGGTCTTTAAATTTAAAATAAAAAATTGTTTTATTTAAATTAAAAAAGTCTTTTTTAATTTAAATTTAAAATAAAAAATGATTTTATTTTTATTAAAAAAGTCTTTTTTGGCCTTTAAATTTGAAATAAAAAGTGATTTTATTTATATTAAAAAAGTCTTTTTTGGCCTTTAAATTTAAAATAAAAAGTGATTTTATTTATATTAAAAAAGTCTTTTTTGGCCTTTAAATTTAAAATAAAAAGTGATTTTATTTATACTTAAAAAGTCTTTTTTGGTCTTTAAATTTAAAATAAAAAATTGTTTTATTTAAATTAAAAAAGTCTTTTTTAGTCTTTAAATTTAAAATTAAAATTGATTTTATTTAAATTAAAAAATACTTTTTTGGCCATTAAATTAGCAAAAAAAAGAGATTTTTTTTTAAATTTCTAAAAATTTTTATTTTTTTGGCCTTTAACATTTTGCATTTATTACTCAAAAAGACAAAAAAAATTTTTTTTTTCATTTAAATTTTCTTTTTTTGGGCTCTAAAAATTACAATATTTTACGTTTTATATTAAAAAAAAAAGGTGAATTTTTAGGCCTTTAAATTTACAAAAAAAAAAAGAAAAAAAAAAAAAACAACAACTTACATAAATTAGAATGAGTTCGATGAGAAGAGACTGGGCCAGATGATCGCTGCGTATGGTCTCACAATTGGCCTCATTGTGTCTAATTATGGACTGTGAGAAAGCAATGGACAAATTTTTGATGGTCATTTTGTTGTGTTGATAGGCGGCGGCGACCCGTCTCAAATGGGCCGTCAAGTACTTGAGGGTCTCGTAGTTGTGTTTGGGCAGTTTGTTGAGCAGCCTTTTGACGCCAACAATGCGTCCGTGGTGCTGATCGGAGCGGCACACGTGAATAAACTCGTTGTACAAATGAGAAGTGGTGAGCGAGTCGGGCAGCTCGTTCAAAAAGCACTTGAGCAGCGAGACGACCGCGTGCGGATTGTCCCAATTGTGGTCGGACACGTCCACGCTCATGACGCCCGCGTTCAGCTGCGAGCGCAGCGCCAGCACCACCTGCTTCTGGCCGACCTTTCTGTAGAGGCCCTCGTCGACGATGTGGCACTCGACGAGCCGGGTGCACACCTCGATGACGACGGGCACGAACACGCCGAGAGTGGAGGGCTCGCAGCGCTCCAGCGCAATGCCGAAGTTGCGGCCGTGCGTCGCGTACTGCTCGTGGGCCATGGGCTCGGCGGACGCGCTGCCCATGAAGTCCTTGATGCGTCTGGTCATTTGACGCACCCATTTTCGGTTGTCGGCGCGCCGCGGGCTAACGTCCGTGTCGGTGGCGGCGCGGCCCCGCGAGTACGAGTCGTCCGGCGACCAGTTGACCGCCTCGGCGGAGTTGTGCATCGATTTGCGTGAGTGGAGGACGGGGGGCGAGTGGGCGCTCAAGTCTAGCGAGTTGTGTTCGTTCTCGATTGTGTTCACGAGCCAATTTTTGTTGCTACTGCTCATACACGTCACTAGTTTGTCTAACGAATCGTTTGCACTCTCTTGCATTACGCGAATCCACTCCAGCATGGAGTCATGATCAATTGTCTGAAACAAGTATTCACAATTAACCGAACGAATTTTGAACACGTTCTTGCGCTTGGTGTAGTCGTAGGCTATGTCGATGAGCGAGTTTTTGACGCTGATGGGATAGGCCGAGTCCATGGAGGGCACCATCACGTTGTCCTTTTTCTCTTTGCACAGGAACAGCTCGCCGCTCCGCTTGAGGACGGCCCAGGCCGGCCGCCACGACCGGTCCGGCGACCGCTTGCCGTCCTTGAGCACCATTTTGCAGATCAGCACGCCCTCCTTCACCGTCTGGTTGGGCTGGCCGGCCAAGTAGTCGTCGGACGCGATCACGTTCTTGCTCTCGACCGCCTGCAGCACTACGGGCGTCCGCTCGCCGAAAAAGCTCTTGAGCTTTTTGATGCTGGTGTTGCGCGTCTGCTTCGGCTCGTTCTTCTTGCTCTTGGCTCCGTCGCTCTCCTGGTTCGACGACCATTGCAGCGCTGCTCGGCTCGATGCTTGCGCCGATTTGACGCGCGCCGTCCGTCCATGCTCCGTCGAGGAGCCGTGCGCCGTCCGGTTTGTGCTCTTCGAGCGCTCGCTGGTCGGCGTCGATGTGGCCACTTGGTTCGCCTCATGCTGCTGATGCTGATGATGTTGGTGCTGCTGGTGCTGGTGCTGGATTTGAAGCAGCTTTTGTTGACGCATCACCGTCGACGAGGGCGAGTAGTAGTATGGCACTGATGACGGATTCAGAAAGTCGTAGTCTTTGGCTTCGTGTTCGTTGATCGGCGCGAAGTCTGCAATGGAAAAAAAATTTTTATTTTTTTTTAAAATAAATTTAATTTAATAAATTATTAACAGATTTATTTTAACAGATATATTTATTTTTTTTTAAATTTAATAATTTGATAACAAAAAAAATTTTATTATTTTTTAATTAATTTAATTAAGTAAATTGCTAGCAAAAATTTTTTTTTTATTTTTTCTAAAATAATTAAATTTAATAATTTGTTAACAAAAAAAATTAATTTTTTTAATTAATATAATCAAATAAATTGTAAGTAAAAATATTTTTTTTATTTTTTACAATTAAATTTAATCAAATAAATTTTTAACAAAAAATTATTTTTATCTTTTCTAAATTATTTAAATTTAATAAATTGTTAACAAAAAAAAATTTATTTTTTTTTAATTTTTTTTTTTAAATAAATTTAATTTAATAAATTGTTAACAAAAAAAAATTTATTTTTTTTTTAATTTTTTTTTTAAATAAATTTAATTTAATAATTTGTTAACAGAAATTTTTTTTTTTAATGAAATTTAATAATTTGTTAACAAAAAAAATTTTATTATTTTTTAAATTAATTTAATTTAGAAAATTGATAACAAAATTTTTTTTTTATTTTTCTTAAATTAACTTAATCAAATAAATTGTAAATAAAAAAATTTATTTTTCTTTTTTAAATTTATTAAATTTAATAGATTGTTAACAAAAAAAAATTAATTTTTTTTAATTAATTTAATTTAGTAAATTATTTACAAAAAAATTTTTCTTTTTTTTTATAATTAAATTTAATCAAAATAATTTTTAATAAAAAAATTTTATATATCTATCTAAATTAATTCAATTTAATAAATTGCTTAAAGAAATGTTTATAAATTAAGTAAATTAAATAAATTGTAAACAAAATTAATTTTTTGTTTTTTTCCACACTCTTTTATTCCATTATGGATAGATTTACAAGAAATGTGATTGTTCTATTTCTTACCTTTCCATCTATTTCGTTAAAGTGATTTTTTGTTCAATCTTTTTTATCTTTTAATAAATTTTTTGATTTAATATATCATAAGATTGTCAGTAAAAATTTTTTTTTTCTTTTTACTAAAAAGCTGGCTTTGATTTAAAAAAAAATTCTAATTCCACGACAATTCACGTAAAATATGGAAAATTCATGCAGGTGATATGATATATTTTTTTCCGTTCTCTCTATTCCATTAGAACTTTAGTGATTTTATGGAAAATTTTTTATAATTTTATTTGGTAAATAAATTGTTAAAAAAAAAATGTTTTTTCTTTACATTAAAAAGCTGGCTTTGATTATAATTTTTTTTTTTTCAAATTTTGTACATATATTTATTTTAAAGCTTTATTCTGTAAAAAAAATTCTCTAATTTGAAAAATCAGTTAATTATGAAAAAAAAACAAAAATAATAATAATTTACTGATTTATTAAATATTTTACTTTTTTCTCCCATTTTTTTGTTTCTCTAGAAATTCTAATAAAATATATTAAAAATTTGATTGTTATGTTTTTTATTCCTTTTTTAGCATTTTTTTCAAATATCAAAAAATCACCAAAATTTTCCTAAAAAAGAGTAAATTTATTTTTAAGTAGATAAATTTTGCAATTGTAGTAGCCACTCGATCAGAGTAATGCAATATTATTATGAAAAATTTTTTTTAAATAGTTAAAAATTTCCGAAATAAATCATTATTAAAATATTTCGTCAGTAAAAATAAAATAGGAATTTTTTCAAATTTTAGAACGAAAAATGTGGATTTTTAACTTCTAAATGTTTGTAAACTTTTAATTTCTGAAGATGAAGTAAGAATAAAATTTATTTTTTAGCTAATAAAAAAGAAATTTATTCTTAACCTTACACACAGAAAAAATAATAAGAGAAATTGCTCCCTGCAAAATTTTTTATTAAGTTAAACTTTTCGTCTTAAATTTTGGTTCCTTAAACTTTTAAAACTTAATTTAAAAAAAGTTATGAATTTTTTATCCAAAAATTAGACCTGAGACGTGTTAAATAAAATTTTTATTTTTA
This sequence comes from Brachionus plicatilis, assembly GCA_010279815.1. Lineage (NCBI taxonomy): Eukaryota > Metazoa > Rotifera > Eurotatoria > Ploima > Brachionidae > Brachionus > Brachionus plicatilis. The sequence continues at coordinate 715,568 of QEOQ01000688.1, read as the reverse complement.
TCAAACTAAATATTAAATTCAAACTAATCTTGGATTTTATAATGATTCAAAATGTGATTTTCTGCTTTATTAGACTTGATAAAACTGTTTATCCGTTTTTACGCCCTCGAAAATCACTCACACTTCTGTCTTCGTTAATTACTCCAAAAATTTGAAATTTTCATATCTTTTTTACATCTTTCCATTAAATCAATGAAAAATTTTTTATTGACATTATTGAAAAATATTTTTATTATATTTCTTTTCAGCAAAAAGGTGTTTAACAAAACGATGTTAGGAAAAAAAATGCAAGAACAAAATTGAAAAGAAATAATTAACCATTTTAAATGCTTTATAATAACTCTTAGGCATACTTTACAAACATAATGTTTAATTAAAAAAAATAAAATTTTAAAATATATAATTATTTCACAGTTCGGGAGTTAAGCTTTAGAACAGGATTTCCAGCAATAAAGACCAAGATCACTTTTCAAATTTTCCTTTAAAATTTTAAAAATGAAAAAAAAACCGTGATTAATAATTTTAAAAGCTATTTTTGAGGTAAATTTTAGAAATTAAACTAATTAACTCTTTTACACTAAAAACACCCCAATAATGATCAATGGGTTATTAAAGCGCCATTACTAAATTATTTATTTGCAACCCAAATATTGTTAAATTTTCATTTACTAGAAATTAAGTTATGAAATATAAATTCTACAGTGTGGTTTCGAGATCGATTCCAAAAATCAATTTCATGAGTTCAAATGGTATTTTTAAAATATCAAAAATGTCACCAAAATTGTTAAAAAACAGACTTTTCTAATCATTCTTGCTTAAAAAAAAATTAGCATTTTAATAAAGAAAGAATTCGTTTTCATGAGAAAAAAAGTAAATAAAAATATCAAATAATTATAATTTTGAATAAAAAACGCCTGATTAAAAATATAAAAAAATTTAAAAGAGAAAAAGTTTAGAAAAATAAATGAGTTTATCTTGAGATTTTATTTTTTAAATTTAAGACAAAGACAAAATCATAATAAATTCGATTTTTCTTTTAAAACATAAATTCGCAAATTACATCTTTAAAATTTTTAATTGCATGTAAAATTGACAAATTAGGTAAATCGTAAAAAATCACTGTTTAACCATAATAAAGTATTATAAATGATTCTGGGCATAAATAATTTTTGAACAATTTTTTCACATTGAATTAAGTTAACCATTTGATGCTTCCTATTTAAATTTTTTTCAAAATTAAATTTTCAATATAAAAATTAAATCTTTTTTTAATAATGTTTTTTAATTTATTATCATTTATCGACTAAAATAATCATTTTTTCATTTTTAATATTCTGCATGTTTATTAGAATTAAATTTTGCACAAGAAGCAATTATATTTTAATACTACATTTAAATTAAACTTTTGAAATTTAATTAAAAATTATTGTCTAAAAGGAAACTTTAGAAGAAGTATGAAAGAAATAGAAGATACTGTGAAGTTGCTAAAATTAGCAACTTCAAAATTTAAATATTTTAATATCCTTAAAATCTAAGCATGTAATTGGATTTTATCACTCAAGAGAATGTAAAAACAGAATAAAAAAATTCAATCAGTCCTTTTCTAAGTTTTAAATTTTTTTTAAATTACGTTTTCTTCTAATTTGATTAAAAATAAATTTAAATTTTTTATATAGTTATTTTCCAAAAATAAACAAAAAAAACGATACCAGTAATAAATTTAAAATGATTATGGATTTTTTTTATTTGGTTTTCGATAGATCTAATTTAAATTTATTTAATCAGAGTTAGTCAAATAATTTCTTAATTTTAAGAAAAGCTAAAAATAAAGTTACTAAAAAAATAAATGTGATTAAGATATTTTATTGTTTTGTTAAATAAAAAAAATTCTTTCATCAGGGTTTGATTCAAAAAAAGTATAAAACATATCACTATAAAAGATTTGTTAAATATTTAAGGCTAATAACTAAATATTTATTTTTTTGATAATGGAAAAATTTGATTCCTCCAAAGATTTTTTATTAATAAAGGTAATTTAGCTTTATGAGTGAAATAAACAGAGTTATTTAAGGCTATCTAAATATAAATAGTTGAAAATTAATTTTAAAAAAATTTTGGACCTTATTTGTTAATTCTTTAGAAAAAGTCATTTTTTAAATTAACTTTTCAAATTTTTTCCTTAATTTATATTCTAAAAATATTTTACTGATATAACAATTTTAATTTCAAATAGAAAAATTTGGAGAATTTGAAAATCCAAAAATGAATTAAAAATGAATTTTATTTTTATTTAATAAGAGTAAATTTTTGCTACAACAAATTTTCTTAGTTTCCGTTTTTGGAATATTTAAAAATTTTTCAAATTTAATCTACCATTATGTTTGCTTTTTCTTCACCAAAGTTACACGAATCGTTTGAATCTTCTTATCAATATTAACAAAAACTTTATCAAGGTTGAATCAATTTTTCAATAATGTTAAAAAATTTCCGAGTTTAGATTAATAAAAAATATACTTTATTCTTAACTTCGCAAAGCTTCTTTCGTAATCGGATTTTTTAATTAAAAAAATCTCCATAGTTTTTTAGTTTTAGAGTGTAAAATTTTCTGGTTAATTTTTATCGATAATAAAATTATTTTCTTTGAAATTAAGGCTAACAAGAATAAAAAAAAAGCAAAGTAGAAACCTCAAAAGATTTTTGGAGAAAAAAAATTTAAAAGATTTTTTATTTGTTTACTTGAAAAACTGCCAACTTCTTGGTCAACTCATTACACAAGAAAATTTAGCTTGTTTTATAACTGGCCTTTATAATTTTTAATTAAATTAAATTCTAAAAATTTTGCAATTCAAATATTTTGCTGAATTTTGAAAGCAGGCTTTCATTCTATTTTAAATTTCTATGATAATATAAAATTAAAAGACTGAATTTTAATTATTTACATAAATCAACTTGAATAAATAAATTTTCTCCGAGTTAATTTTTGTCTTAAAGTAGATCCTGAATTTGCTGCATGGTCTCAGTTTTTTAAATAATTCCTAACCCAATACGACTCTAATTTTTATCAAAGTCTTCATTTAATCAAAAAAATTCAGCTAATTAAGATACTTGAAGACAATCTAAATGCTTATTAAGATAAAATAGAATTGATTTCCATAATTTTAATCAAAATTATTTCAAAGACTAAAATAGATGAAAAGATATTATTTAATGGCTGCTTTTCTTTTTTTATCACGATAACATTAAACGTGATTTATAATAGTTTTATGCAATTTCGAATTTTTATCATAATAAAATAAAAAAAAAGCCAAAATGATAAAGAACGGAATCATTTGAATAAAGACTGAAATTTCACTTACTTGACTGCATTAATTTGTTTATTTTGAAATCGTTTAATTGAACGGCATTTAGGTACGAATGCTGACGAATTATTGAAGAATAGTTTAGAGATGGAGTGTTGATGTTTGGTGAATAATTTGATCGATTACTTTGGTCAAAGTTTGTGTAATAATTTTTGGCTGGCGATTGCTGTGGTTGTTGCGGAGAAGACGGTGGACTTGCCAGTGTTATTCCACTAGGACTAGTGCCTATATCAGAATCAGTACTTGTGGTTTCACCAGCATCACTATTCAAAGCAAATGATCTTGTATAGCTTTTGTTAGAACTTAAAAAAAATCGTTTAATTATGACTTTTTTTTCTACTAGGTGATTTATTGACAAAAAATGTATTAAAATTAATTCAGTCCATGTCTTGATACCATTTTGTCATTGAAGATTAGAAAAAATTGACAAATCTTATCCATTTTTTCAAAATTAATTTGCATCTTTCACTCTAATATTTGTCTAATAATCTGTAAAGAATCAGTAAAAATCTAGACAATGTATATTTACTTAGAGAAAATTTCAATTAAAAATTTATTTTCGTCATTAAAAAAATGTATTAATTAAGATAAATGGATTCTCTAATAGATTAAATGAACTAAGATTTATTTTAGAAAAATCGGCATTATCTAGAATTATCTCAAAGAAAGACATGAATTAAATTTTAATGAGTTCCTTGAGGCTGTGCGTCTGTTTATCACAGTAGATTAGACTAAGTCTTCCAATGGAAAAAAAAATTTTCTTTTTTAAAAAAATGTGATAAATCATTCAATACTTAGATTTAGTGTCATTTTATTAGATTTTTTTATTTTTATAATTTCAATAATTTAGAAAACTTAACAGTATATCAATTATAAAATTTCAAATGTAATTTAAATTAAACTGAATTCATTTCAATGATTGAAAAATGATTTCATCATTCTTAATTAGTACAATTTTTTGATTTTCCGGAAGCTTCAAGATTATTAGAAAAAATTGATTTGAGAGGCTATTAAAGTAAACAATTCCAAAAAAATTGGAAAAATGTTTTATTGCTTTGATGAATAGCTTTTAAAATCCAAAGAAAGATGAAATTATTTAAGTTAAAAAATAGTTAATATATAATTTTTAAATTTACCTATTTTAATAATTAATTATTCATTTAATTACTCTAACCACAAAGTATAACCAAGATACAGTATAACAAAAATCATTTTTACCCAGAAAATGAAGTAAAAATTATTTAAAAGCAAACTGAATTTCATGATCAAATTTAAATTTCAAATCAAAATATTATCTAAGATTTAAAAAAAAAGATATTTTTTTTTCAATTTTTTAACAACAAATGATTTTATTTAATCATCTTCAACTAGAAAAAAATTTTATTAATCTTTATCTAAAGTAAAAATTAAATATGGTAACGACGTCTATGGGGGTTATGTGTTAATAGGGTGGCCAAATCTGAAAGACTCCTTCATTTATATCTCTTTCATTTCAAGAGATATTTTCTTAAAGCTTGATTACTTCTAATGAGGTGAAAAAGTCTCGAATCAGTAATTCGGAAACAGCGATTTTAAGGGCCTTAGTTTAACTTAAGGTCTAACCTATTTCCACTATTCGAATCAGCACATGTTCAAGTATATGTGAGAATATTTTCAGAATTTTAGGACATAAGGATGAAATTAGGATATTAGGATATTCTAGAATATGCCTTTGGACCTCAGACAACTAAAAAAATCGGGGAAATTGGGTGAGTGTTTATGAAGTTTTCGAACAAAATTGGGTGCGAAATATTCAAAAAAAAATAGGGCACCTGGTTTAGACTAGGTTATCATTTTAATCAATATTTTGTAATTTTGCAATACAAAATTTAACTTTTTTTCGCTTTAAATATTTTTTTTAATCAAAATCAAAATGTCATTTAAAGCGTTCGTTTGAGCCACAATTTGGATAACTACATTTGAATTTTAATTTTGTCTTTTAAGTTTTCAAATAATGATTTTAAAAAAATCAATCAGAAAAAAAATGGTTTTTTTTACAATCTAAAATATTAAACATTTGATGTTTAATTTAAAAGAAAATAAATAAAGCTTATTTAACAATTTTACTGAAATTTGAATTAATAAAGTTTTGATCATGTGATCATGATCATGAACTACAAGTTGCCAATTTAAATCCTCATTTTTATGGTCATAAAAATATAAGAATAAAATGAGTGCAGTCTAAAATTTAAAGATTTAATTTTAAATTGTGAGAATGAAAATAAAATTCATCCAAATAAAATTATTATGTAAAATGAAATTAAAACAATATTTGTCTAACTGGCAGTACGGGATGTAATGTTAAAAAAGACTTTTGAGATGACTTGAAAAATTATTTTTTAAAAATAAGTCTTTTGCCGTTCCATGAAGTTATTAAGGCGGCCATTTTTTTTTCAAAGTCTTCAAAATGACTTTTTACAGAAAAAAAATTTCAAGTCATATTGAGACTTTTTTTTTAAAAAAAAAATTTGAAGTCATATGTCTTGACTTTTAAATACTTTAAAATGACTTTTTTTTCTGACTTTTGCGTAATTCTGGTCAAAACTTAATTTTGAACTAAATTCTTTTTTTGTTGCTTTATTTCCAAATATTTTTTGTAATAATATGAAAATATTTTGTGAAATAAAAAACAATAATGTACTAAAATTCAATTCAATCTACATTTTTATTCCTCATCTCCAAACGCAACTAAAAAAATAAAATTTTTTCTCAAAGAGCAAAAATTTTTAATCTTAAAATATTAAATAACAATCATCTATTTATTAGAATTTTTTCAGAAAATTAAAGAACAAAAAATATATCTATTTATTTTTAAAAAATGAAATTACTTTTTAGATTTGTTGGAACTGGGTCTGGGTAATTGTGAAGAATTAGATCCTTCGAATATTTTTGATTTTCTAAAATCTGTTTCATTTGAATTTATCTCAGATGATTGAATTTGATGACTAGTCTTGATGTTGGTCGTGTTTTTTCTAATTGGCGACGATGTTATTGAACGACGTTTGGCAATTAGTTGTTGGATTTTGAAATTGTTCGAATCATTATAAAATTGATGATTAGGTGACGCCATGTTGTCAACAAGAGGATTAAAAGACGAAGTTGCTTCGTGAAAATTAGGCATGGGTGTACTGACTGAGCTCGAGTCGAGTCTATTAAACATACTACCTTTTCTCGGATTTAATTGAGCTTGGACATAGGGGTTTCGGCTATTTACATTATGAACTAAAAAAAAAATAAACATTATTTATCATTAAAAAAAGTGAATTTTTTAAAGCAAAATTTGAAATCGAGATTTAAGTATTTAAATTTAGAAAAAAATAAAACAATTTTTGTTTCATATCAAATTTACATACTTAATTATAAATTGTCTTAGGTCTTTATTTTTTTTCTGTAATCTGTTTGACTTTGCTTTGTTTGGCGTCAAATCTGCGCCAACAATTTAATCGGAAAGTTAAATTTAAATTGCTAGATCTCTAGTTACAAATATTTATGCAATTAGAGACTTATCGGTCTAAACAAATAGTCAAAATCTTTTCTGTCAAATTTTTTGCCAAGCCAAAAAAAATTTTTTCAGAACCCAGAACTTTGCTTTTTAAGGTGCTCTAAAATGTTCAAAATAAATTTAAAAAAATACTTGTCTTTTTTGAAAATCCGCAAAATTTAAAACTCATTTTTGATAGCTGAGCCAAATTTTGCGCATTACATAGGAAATTTAGACAAAACACTTGATAAAAACAATTTATTGTTCAAATTTTTAGAATATTTGAAGTGTTTTTTTTTTAAATTTTAAAGAATCCTTGAATAATTTAAAAGTGGTCTGTGCTAAACCCAAATATGCCCAGTGGTACACAAAATTTCATCCCAGAATCTCCACTAAAGCTTTGCAAAAGATAATTTAGTCGAGCTTTTAATAAGTCCCAAAACTGTTAAGCAAACATCTCAGCTAAGAAAATATTTCAAATATTTGCATGAAACAATGTATAATTGATAGTTTATTTGCTCAAATCGATATGAGGTCAATTGAAATTTGTATTGTATCGACTCTTAAAAAAAGCTCGACCAAATCGGTATTTTATGTCCAAAAACAAAATAATTAAGCTATTTTAGTTGTAAAGAAATTCCAGTTTTAAAATCAAATGTCCAAAAGTAATTAAAGTAAATAGCGGGCGCTAGACTTGTTTATGCTTTGACTTGGGTCAAATTTAATTGAGTTGTTTCAACTCGGTTTTTTTAATTGTGGCCATTGATTTGTTTTACGTGCACTAGAAATTAATTGAAAAAGTTAACGTTGACGAGAGGCTTTTCGTTCAATAGATTTTGAAAAAAAATCACAAATTTTGGATTAAATTAATCAAAAATAAATTTTTTCAAAAATTTTTGTGAATTTTTTTTGTATCTGGTCAGTAAAATTGGACACAATTGGTCGCACATTTGACTGGATTGATTTTATTTGAAAAGCGAAAATTGACCATTTAAAAATATTATTACCAAATTGACTTCACTTTTTATTGTCTATAGATAATTTATTTATTTATTTAAGATTAAAATAAAATTCAAAGTTAAAAATAAATAATTATGAAAAATATGATTTTTAAATTTGGCGAATAAATTTAAATTAATTAAAAAGAGATTTTGGATTTAAATTATTTTCTGACCTGAAGTTAAATTTTTTCACTAGCCTTGAGATTTTTGAGCCAAAAACTAAATTTTACTTATACCCTCAATTATCTAAATTTGCCCTTAGGTCTTCAAATAACTCATTTATTTATGATAACTATTTCTAATATGAATTAAATACTACTTGTCAGATTTCGACACTTATTACTAATTGTATAATGTTTTTATGTCCCAAAATAGTAAATAAATCTTGATAAGATCATAAATTTTTTAGTGCAAACAACTTAAAAAAAGATTAATATTTTTTTGCCATACAATGATTTATTATTTACATGAAAAATATTAAGTTTGAGGTCTTAATTAAAATGAAACTAGCTGTTTTTTTCTGGGGCTATTTTTCTAAAGATATCGAACAGAGACCTATTTAAAAGACATGATGAAAAATGTTTTATTTAGTCATATGGGGCAAATTTTTTTGTATTCAAGGCTGGAAAAAAATTGTACATTTTAGCTAGTCCTACTTTAAATTAAATGAGCTATTCTAAATAAAATGTATCTTATAAAATAAATGGCAAATTCTCTAATGACAAATAAAACTATAACATTAAATTTATTGTTGATAATAAAAATACTAAAATAATTTTTTTCAATTATGAAAATATCTGTGAGAAATTTCTTTTCAAAATTCATTAAGTTATTAAATTCAAAATTTAAATAAAATTTCTAAAAAAAAACTAAGCCTGATGAGTGATAAAATTAAAATGACAAATGTTTTTTTAAAACATCGTTTTAAATCGAAAAACTTTTTTAATGTTTCCTCTTAATAATTCTAAATCTTGATTTTATCTAAACATAAATCATTAGTTTTTTTATGACTTAAATTAGATTTTTTTTTCCAATAAAAAAAATGGAGGCTAAAAAAAAGCTTTTCAAAAGATTCCTAGAAAAAAATTGCACAATTTTTTTATTAAAAAAACAAAAATTATTATTTATTCGATTTTTCACTAAAAGGATATTAGCAATTTTTGCTTGTTTTCTAAGGTATCTAACCAGAGCCGTTTATCTAGTAACCAAGGATGGATTATAAAATTATTTGTATTCCAAATTAAAATCGTATAAAATTAATGAAAAAATTCCAAATTAAAAATTTATTTAAATAAATAATTGAGCTAATTTTGAGTCCTAAAAAAAATTCATTTTCGTTTTAGTCCATTTTTATGGCAACTAAAAGCATAGTAAAAAAACTCTCTTTTGGTAAACAAGATCAAGAATTATCTCTACTTTGAATGCTTATTTTTTGCATCAAAGTGAATAAATTATCATTAAAATAAATGTTATGCTAAAACAAAAGTTTTGTGTAATGGTACACCAATGTAAGCAATTAAGAGAAAAGCATAGGAAAATAAACACCAACTTTTTGTTTTAAATAGAAAATCTTGATTCGAACCATGCCAAATTGCCTTATTTAAAACATCAAATTTTCATCCAAACTCAAAAGGAAAATACAAAATAAACACAGTACACAATATTTAATTTATCAGAACTCGAGCTTCCATAAATTATTGGATCAGGATTGCGTAAGGAGTCAACAAAATGTGGTAGAGTGAGCCCTTTTGGATAAAAACTTCAAATAAGAATTAACATTTAGATATCTATGGCAGATAAGAGTTTGCCACAAAAAAGCATCTTTTATCTTGTTAATGTTTCATGGAACAATAAAAATGGCACTGTAAAAAACTTAACATTTTGATCAAAGTCATGGCAATATATCGATCTATTAATGCAATCAATTTATGGGCTTCAATGCAAATAATGCTTTTATTAGGCTGAAATAAATAAACTTTAATATTCAAAAATAAAATTTGATCTTAGAATTACAAACTACTTGGCAACTATTTCGAATCTTGCTAAGCTTTGTTTTTTATTTTGATTTTTTGCCAAGCGCGTATAATAACCTAAATTTGTCATTAATTCCAAAGATTTGTCGAACTTTAAATTCATACTATTTTTTTCTCTCTCTAACTTACAAGTGAAATACTCACTTTCTTAGCTTGAAATTTAATTCAATTGAAATATTTAAATCCTTTCTTTGTTGTAGAAATTTGAAAAGGTTCTTTGTCCAGCGTCTAATATCCTTTGAACGGTGAGACGAAACACGAGATTGCATGATGTATTTGACTAAAACTAGCACTAGATATAATTTTGATTAGGAACAAAATCGATTTGTGACATCGGAACTGATTCCAAAATCTATTGACCTGATTTTCAAGAGTCTTGTCTTAGATCAGAGCAAATCGAGTCTATTATGCCAAGTAAACTCGACCAATTTTGAGCAAATTGTGACCAAGAAATAAGGATCGATGAAAGATAAATTATCATTCAAAAAAATCAAGCTAGAATCTTTAATCCAGTTGAACTTTTTCTTGATACAAAAGCTTTAGAGATTTGGCAATTTATCTTAGTATTTTTTTGAGGTGTTTTTTTTTTGATTAGAAAGTGAGATCAATTTTATTTATCATTTAATCCTGGAGGAAATTAAAAATGACTCGAACAATGCCGATGAGAAATTAATTTTTCACATTATTTGAACAAAAAATAGGCTAATAAAAATAAAAATAAAAAATTTTTCATTTAAAAATGGTAAAACAACTTTTAAAAATATTAGTTTAAATTCTTGCTTTTTATAATAATAAATGTTCTGAATAATTTGGCATCAAATTTTTTTCTCAACTAAAATTTTAAAAGATTTAGCCTTTTTGATCTGTTCTTTATCTATTTTTTTAGCTACTATTTTATTTAGGGTTTTTATAAATGATTAAAAATTCGAACTTTTTTTAAAATTTTTTGTTTAATTATTTTATTTCAATTTAAATTTATAAACAAAAATTTTTAATTAAATAAAAATTAGTAATTTAAAAAGCGATTTCTTTTTTCTTGTTTTTTTTTTTTTTAATCGTCTTTTTTTTCTTGTCATAGATTTTTTTGTGGGACAAAAGATTAAATTTTAAGATATTATTTCAAAAGCTGCCAAAAATTTTGTTAACAGACTTTTAAAAGTAAATTTTTAATTTAAAAAAAAAATTAACTTAATCTAACAGCTTTTTTGTTGCTAAAAAGCAATAAAAAATATACTATAAATAAAATAATTTTGTAAACTTAAAATAAAGGGATTTTCAAAAGTTTTGTATGGTTTTCTGAAATAAACAGAGCCATTTTTTATTCTTCATTTCATCATTTTTTAAACTAGCTGTTACTCAAATCCGATGAATTATTTTTTTAAATTAAATCATAAATTTAATCAAATTTTATTTATAGAATAAAAAATAGGATTTCTATGAATTTATTGAAGCTGAAAATGATTTTATTTATTGCATGTTCTTTCTATAGAGCAAACCATGTCCAACACTGAAAACTGCATTATTCCTTTCATTCAAAGAGTTGGTCTCCCTAATTACAGAAATAATTCATTCTAATTCTAAATAAGTTTCACAAGACTTTTCATAAGTTTATTGAACTAATTGAACTTTCTATAGAAAATCAAGATAAAATTATAAATACAAGTGAATACCACTAAGCTTGAAAATTGCTCCTTTACAAAACTAAAAATCAATTGCTTAATAAATGAGAGAAGAGATGAATTAAAGTCAGAATCAGGCTTCTTTAGATTTAGTGTCATTAAATTAATATTTAATAAGACATCAAAGAGTTAAATAATAGTTACATAGTAAATTAAAATAAAATTAAAATGAATTTATTTACCGTAAATAAACTTTTTAATTTTATATAATAATTGCTGTAATTTGATTCTTGTTTGATAATCTCTTATATATTTCCTTTATCAAAAGATTTTGAATATTTTTTTGGTGATCGAATTTAAAAACAAAAAATTATAAATAAAATAAAATAAAAATAGAAAAACTAATTTGAAATTATTTCGAAAAATAATTAATTAGCTAAAGATGGATAAAGCTTGATATATGTCAGTAAAATACACATGTTTTAAAATAGATTTCAATTTTTACTTGTCAAACAGTATAAATCTCTTAGACTTTACTTAATTCTACTTACGATATTATATTTATTCAAAAAAATCGATCTTTTATCATTTTGTATCTTATATAATAGCACCTCTCAAATAAAAATAAAACATTTACTTAAACAATCTCTGATGCTTTTAAAGAAATGTTTTAACAAAATAAAGATGTTTTCATTCCGTTTAACAAAAATTTAGAATAATTTTCTCAATTATTTGTATAACATACTAAATGTGTAAAGCTTTATTTAAATCAGTAAATTTTTGCATTGAATTAAAACACATTTACTTTCAATCGGAAATTAAATTCATTTATAGCTTGATTTTTATCTTTAGATAAAAAATTTCCACTAATTTTCTACTAAAAAAAATGATAAAAAATAAAAAAATTCATTTAGTTTAAATAAGAAAGAGCTACATCAGGTTGGATCTGTAGGAAACGAAACTCTTCGGAACTCGGTACCCTAGCTGTTTAAACAAATATAATTTTTGATGATTATAAAGTCTAATACTAACATACCTAAACATATTTAAAAAATTGCTTAATTTTTTTTTTAATTTTTATTCAAATTAGTCATAAACAAGTCGTTTGGAAAACTTTTTTCACATTCAGTTATTATTGATAAAATTATTTGTTTAAAAATGCTTATTTTCTAATTATAGATATGCTCAAAATTTTGAATATACCCCAATTTCTTTAATATTTAATATTTTTATATTACAGATAATGTTTTTGAGTTCAAATTAAATCGTAATAAAATAACATCAATTTTCAAGGTTTTACTGATAACTGAATTTTTAATTTTTTTCTTAATAAATAAAAATTAAAATTAAAAGTACAGAAAAGAAAAGAACAAATTTCATAAAAAACTTTATGATTTTTTCCATTTTATTTAGTTCTTTTGCAGTAAATTTCACAAAACAAAATATAAGACACGGTCAATTTTTTGAAAAAAAAAAAAGTTATATTTGATATTTTATAACATTTTTATCAAATTTTTCATCCTTTTTTGTCATAGACAAAAGTCAAGGATTAAATATGAATGGATAAACAGGATAAATAAAATAAAGCAATTTCTCAAAAGTCTGCACGATTGATTTATACATCTCAAAGGTTATTTAAGAGCCTTAAAAGCTCGTTGGTTAGTTGTTTGGTTTGGAAAATCACGGAAAGATTTTTTTAATATTAAAATTGTGACTAATTGAATTTGTAATGAACTTATTTTTTTAATTTATTTTTAAAACTACTAAAAACATTTTTTTACCCTTAGGAAAAAAAAATTATCTAAAATTTTTCAATTACAATTATTTGACAAAAAATTGAAAATTCCGTCTTAATAGTGACAAATAATTCTATAAAATGCATAGTCAAAAAATAATCTTAGGAAATCATCATTACTTTCTAAGTCATTTTAACAAATTGACAGTGACATATACATTCTTTTAATCATGTACATATTAAATTTTTCCAATATTTATTTTTTTTGATTCTTCTTTCTTTCTATGCCGAACCATACAAAAATTTAATCTCAATTTCCTTTCTTAGTTTAATTAATCTATTTTGATCAATATTTTTTTTATTTTTTTTTATTTGTTTTATATCGACATTTTCTTTAATTTTTCTCATTTTAACACATTCAATTTGAAATTTGATCACTATTTTTTAATAAGAAAAGTTAGGGCTCGATTCAAATAAACGGCATTGTGAATTTTAGGCAAAATGTAGAAAATTTTACATTTTTACATTTTCATATTTTTTAGATTTTTTCTGAAATTTTACACAAAATTTTTATTTTTAATTTTGGTAACTAAATAATTTCGTAGAGTTTTTTTTTATTTTCTGAAATATTACACACAAAAAATCTAAAAATATGAAAATGTAAAAATGTAAAATTATTTTCATTTTTTTGCGAATTTTAGTACAAAAAAAAATATTAACAATGTCAAGGCTTAAGTTCTGACGGATCAAAACATGTTCTGTAAATTGTTACAACTGATACATTCTCTGTGCCATCACTTAAAATTGTGTTGGATTTATAATATGTTATTAAAAAATTAAAGTAAATTTTTTTCATCAAAAAATATACTAATAAACAGAAAACGTTTATGTTTTGTAAAAAAAATTATTTAGTAAATAAATTCAATTTATCATTTATCATTTATTTTTTTATGTCTAAGTGTCTTAAGATAACTAACCCTTTATAACTAAGATAACTAAAAAGTTGTAGTTCTTTCAGACCCAGGTATTCAATGATAAAATTGAAATACTTTTTAAATTATATATATTCTGAAAGAGAATACAATTTTCTACACTCTAGCGTATATTATTATTTTTAAAAAAGGGTGTGTCTAAATTAACTAAATAATTTTATTAACTAAATTTTATAAAATTAAATTGCCATTTAACTTTTTTTAACTTTACCCAGAGTTGATTAAAGTCACAAGTCTTAAATCAAGTCCAAGTCCGGACTTAAAAAAAATAATTTAAATTCTGGCCTTTTACTCTAATTTGGAACTTTTAAAAAACTCTGACTGTACCTTCTTTAGGCATCTTTTGATAACATCAATTTGATCAAAATCAAATTTAAAATTCTTTATAACTTTCGAATTCAATCATTTTTTAAATGTTTACTAGAGCATTAGTGACTTTTAATATTTAAAAATATTTTCGATTTTGAAAAATTTTTTAAATGTTAAACATTTTATTTTATGCAGGTAAATATATTTAATAAATTTAAATTTTTTTTGGAGAAAAAAAACACAATAAATAGAAAAATAAAATATTCCCTTAATAAATTCACAATTGTCTAAATTTTGCAGATTTATTGCTCAGATTTGCAGAATCAGTATATTGGTCGTACAAAGGATGTCATTCAAATTTAATAAATTGCTTTGTTTTCAAGAGATCAATGTTGAAGAATCCAACATTTAAGCTTATAATTTAAGAGTAAGAAAGTGTAAGATTATGTAAAATTACATCAATATCTAATTTTTAAAGAATTATTGATTTAAAATTTAAAATGTGAATTGTGTTTCTTTCCATTTCTTACTAAAACTATTAAATTTTTGCAAAAAATTACCAAAATTTACGTAATTTTTCGTAAAATTACACAAATTGTATAAAAAGCCATGTAAAATAAAAGCACTGTAAATTGCAAAAGCATTCAAATTGAAAAATGCAAATTTTAAATTACTCAAAAAATTGAAACTACATTTTACTTTAAAAACTTTAAACAAAATGAAAGAAGAGGATTCAAATAGTTCTCTTGTAAGACTTCGATAAAAATATCTCCCCCAGAAAAAATGAGGATACGCTTCATAGAGATTTATTATTTTTAAAATTGATTATTTTTTTTATTTTCTTATTCAGTTATATTTTTAAACGCATCAGATCGCCGAGCAGGGAAAATAAAAGATCTAGTGTTGTCGATCAAGGGATGATCGACAACACTAAAATATTTACAATAATTAGAAAAAAAATTTTTCCCTTAACAAATTCACAATTTTCTAAATTTTGTAGAGTTAAGTAGAATTAGTACTAATAATGTATCAGTTGGTACAATTTACAGAACATGTTTTGGTCGGTCAAAACTTAGCTGTGGCACTTTGAACATTTTTTTTTTTTGTAATAAAAAATTTTTTTAATTTTTAAAATCTCAATTATTTTACTATTTGAAAAAAATTCACATTCATGGGCAATTTGAAAAATTATTCAAATTTGAAAAATGTTTGGGTCAATTTGTATTTAACTTTGGGTCAATTTGTATTTAACAATTTTCTCAATTATTTTAACTATTCAACTATTCCAAATGTACAACTTTCTTCAACTTTTTCAATTTTTGTCAATATAAAAACGCTTTCAATTATTTCAATTATTCAACTATTACAGTTATTCAACTTTCTTCAATTTTCTTCAACTTTTTCAATTCTTTTCACTATGAATTTTTACTTTAAAAGAATAAATTTTAAAACAATATAATTTGCAAGTTAAATAAATCTAATTTTAAAATTAACCATATATTGACTATGCGTAATTTAGGGTTTATTTTAAAATAAGATTTATTTTAACAAAATTTAAGATAAAATCAAAGGGGTCAGGGGCGAATCCCCGGTTTAGGGATTTCGGTTCAGCAAAAAGAAATAGGAATTTTTCTTAATTAATGCTTTAATTAATTTATAATAATTAATTGTTTAGTGATTGATTTTTTTAAAAGGTATAAACACTCAGTAAAGTTTTCTCGTTTTTTAGTATTTTCAATGCAAAAAAACGCGAAAATTGGATAAGGATTAAAAAATTTCAATATTAATAAAAATTGAAAAAGTTGAATAACCGTAATAGTTGAATAATTGAAATAGTTGAAGGAGTTTTATGGATAAAAATTGAAAAAGTTAAAGAAAGTTGACGAAAGAAATACAATTATTTGAATAATTGAAAAGTTGAATAATAACATTAAATTGCCCATTAGTCAAAATTCAACAAAAAACAAAAAACTTACAAAAATAATTTTGATTTGTGTCGTGAGCATAATTCCACTTGGAGTCATTTTTCTCATTTTCATTTGTCTTACTTAGTCGAACCGGTGACAAACTATTTGTTTTTTTACTCAAAGAATTGTTCAACAACTGCTGCTGATGGTGCTGATGCTGCAAGAGCAATAGATGAATTTCGTCCTGTTTGGCAGTGTCTAGATCAACAAATTTGCTCTTCAATTTTTCGTAGCGCTCCGGGTCCACATCTTCAAAATGAGCCGCTCTCTCAGCCACTGTCTCCAAATTGGCCCTTGACATCAACCGCTTGCATTCGCCGCGGTACGACGATCTATTTACATGGTTAAAATTGGTCAAGTAGCGATTTCCGAGCGGATTTATCTCTTTATTCCTGTTTTCATTGATCAAACTTTTGTCCCTATTGGACTGAGCGACGTCTGACTTTGGAACATAACTGGTCGGCGTCGGCGTTCGCTCAAGGTCCCTGGTTTCGTCAAACGAAAAGTTGTTTGACTGATTTTTCAGCGATGGCTTGCGATTGAGCGACTTGTCCGAAAAAGACTTGTTTTCCATTTTGTTTGTTCTTTCGAAAATTTGCCTACGGTTTTCTACAAATTGTTTTGACACTTGTTGGCCGCCCAGTGTTTCCTGGTTGGTGGTGATCACTTTTGGCTTGTTGATGGGAAATTCGGCCTGTGCAGTCAAATCGCTGGAAGCGGTCGACAAAGGCCGGTATCTGTGGCCCTCGTCATACAGAGCCCTGTGCACTGTTTCGATGTATTTACTAAAAGTGTTGGGCGCTGATTTGTTCAGGTTGAGTGAGGAGCCTGCCATCGAGGAATCGCAGTCTTGAAAATAGTTTAAAGTGGAAGTGGTGTTTGTTTGAGTTTGTGATACGGTTGAATTGGAAGAGTTGGAAGAGGCCATGGATGAAGAAGATAAGACTGAGTTGGAGGAAAGGTTGGATGTGGGAGAAAGTGCAGTTGGCGGCGAAGTCGAGTTAAGATTAGAGGGAGAATTTGGCGCGAAGAAATGGTGCTGGCCTACTGAGGGAGACTGTTCGCGCGTGACCAGAGATTGCCGGTTATTCTGCAAGCTGGTCAAATCTGGTTGAAAAAATGGATGCGAATGCTTGGTGTCAAATTTGTAGCTTATCTTGGGCTCGTAGTAAAAAGGATTTGTGAGAGGAGACTTGAATTTTTGGTCGTCTTGATTCCCATGCGGATGGTACTTGTAGTCTGGGTTACGGCTCATGCTGGTCGGTAAGTCTTCTCCTAAAAAATAGAATTTAAATGAGGAAATAGATAGTTTTTTGAGGTTTTGTTCTTCTTTGACTCACTGGAATCGCGTGCTCTGTTTTCAAAGCCGTAGAAAAGTTAAGCAAAGACAAATTACTAATCACAAAAAGGACTTCGGAAATCGTCTAAATTTTTTTTTTGTTTTAAAATTCTAGAAACCTGAGAAAATGATTTTTGAGTGTCCCAAAATCGGCTCAAAATTCACAAAAAATATTGTTTGAGTATTTTGTGACAAAAATATGATATTAAAAAAATTTGATAAAAGTTAAATTTGGAAAAAAAAAAAAAAAAATTTTTAATTCTTTATTTAAAAAAAATTTTGGCTTTAATCAGATTTTTCTAATACATAATAAAATAATTCACGTCAATCAATCAAGCACATTTTTTTTGACAGAAGATGCTGAATATTTCATTTTAAGTCCTGCGATTTCGGATGAGCGAAGTCTTTTGACGAATATTTTTTTTTTTTTAGAATATAAATAATTTTTATAGAATAATGTAAAAGTTTTTCAAAAATAAATTCTTTTTTTTAAAGAATAAAATGTGCAAAAATTTGACATAGTATAAAAATTTTACTTTGAAAGTATAAATTCAAAATCTTAAAGTTACCGATCAATCCATATATCATATATAATACAGATAGCAATTGAGTTAATATACAGAGAATTGATTATCTACAACTCAGTACATTAGCTTGAGTTTAATTCAATTCGAATTCAAAACCCAAATATTAAGAAAATATCCTGAAGTAGATGTTCCTGAAACTCCAGTTGTTTATGCTGCTATTCAGCAATTACCATAATAATACGTGTTTAATGCTATGAAAGCTTTCTTAATATTAAAATGACTTAAATTCATGTGATATTTTTTTTTATTCTATAAGAATCATTTATATATTCTATAAAAATTTTTTTTTTTCTTTTAATAATAAAATATATAATTTATAATATTTTTTTATTTCAAAAAATTTTTTTTTATTCGACATAAATTTTTTATTATTCGTCAAAAGATTTTTTCACATTTCGGATTTTAAATAATCAAATTAGTAATGAAATAAAATAGAAATGATATTAATAATTTTTTAAATCTCTAAGCATCATTTTGTACTGAAATCTCATCTAGTATTTTATTTTTGCTTGCTAAAAAAAATAATAATTAATTTAAATAAACGATCTTTAATTAAAAACTCGAAAACTTGATGTAAAATCTTAGAAAATTAAGAAAAACACATTATTTATTTATTATAAGGTAGCTAGGTTATTATTTTGAAAGCACGCTCGCAATTTTTTTTGCTAAAAATTTACGTGACCACCCATAAATGAGTGCTCACATAGATTTTCCTTTTAAAAATTTATAGACCAAAAAAAAATAGTAATTGATTTTTAAAAATTCACTAAAATTTAAAGCTAAATATTAATATATTTTTTGTATATTTTGTAATATTTGATAAGCTATAATATACTTTTTATTAACACAAAAACATTCCTAATTTGCTGGCTGAAAAGAAGGCGCTGTTCTGAGCTGCCCAGAGGAACTTACCCTTTAAATTATCTTTTAAAAAATAAATAAATAAAGCAGAAAATGGTTTTCTAAAAAAAGATAAAAAAATTGGTCTATCGATTTTAATGTAATCTAAATTTCCTTGAAAATTAAAATTCTTTAGATTGTCTAAATAACCGGAATTTAAAATGAAAAAAATAATCACCTTGGATTTTAATGTAAATATTTCTTTTTAGAACCTTTTTGAAGCTGTTTTTTGCCAAAGAGGTGTTGGTATTAATTTAGCCGGTTTGTAACAAATAACCAGGAAGAAACAATTAAATTTATTAATTTAAAGACATTTTTAAGATAACTAAAGTTGATTTTTATTTTTAATAAACTCTTTTCAAATTAATTAAATTTAAATTAACCTTCATTTTTTTTTTATATATGACTATCAAAATTGATAAAAGACATCACACATTACTATGAATTTGAACTGAATTGGTCAAAATTAAAAGTTAAAAAGGAAAGGTTAGATTTGCGTAGTCATTAAATAAAAGTAAAAGTCATTTTCTAAGGTATTTAACATCGATTCGAAAATCAATTTAGAAAATACCACATACCTAAATTTATGCCCTAAAAAAAAATATTTAAAAAAATTTGGAAGAAAAACTTTTAAGCTAACTTTTGAATTTAGATTATTTAAAATTTTTTAACTTTGACTTCGACCAGGTATGCAATTATCAATTATTGGGTCTTAATTAGGGTTGTTAATTGAACTGGATTTCAAATTTTTGAAGTTTTTGAGAAAACTTCTAGTTTATTTTTCAACACTTTGAAATTTTTTGACAAAGGAAAATTGAAATTGAAATATTAAATATGAAGTGAAATTTTAAAAATTTAAAGCCGGTAGAACTTTGTACTTCGAAATTTTGTACTTGAATCAAAAGTTTCAAGTTTGAAATTATCAAGTTTAAAATTTAGAAGTTTGAAATCTTGAGGTCTGAAATTTCTAATTTAAAAATTTCTTTTCTGATTAAAATTGACAAATAAAAAATAAATATAAATATCTACATTTACTAAATTTAACAAATACGTCTACTAGCCTGACGGATTCAACTCCGGTCTCAACATTGAAAAGGCGCAAAAAAATAGGACCAAGATCGTGGGTTTGGCAAAGCCAAAATGTTGTCAAAATAAATGAATCGTCTGACAAGTGTAATATATGTCAACAAGTTATAACTATTTATAACAGTTCAACAATTGAGTTGGTTAAACATTTAGCAGAAAAACATAAAAATTCAAAATTATCACATGAAAATTTTAGACTAAGTAAACGTTTTTGCTTCGATTTTGAGGAGATGGCAAATGAACAAGAAGAAAGTCCTAGGACTTTATAATTTTTAACTTTATTATTTCATTCTTCAAAATTTTAAACTTCGAAATTTTAAATCGAACCCATTTTTTTGTATCCGAAATTATTTAAAATATTAAAAATAAATATTGAAACTTAATTTTTTCAAAACTAAATTTAATTTCAAGTAGGAATTAATTTCAATTTAAAATTTTAAAATTTCAAAGTTCTTAATTTTACCTGAAGTCGAAAAGTATGAAAAAATTTCGAAGTTTTGAAACTTCAATTAACAACCCTAGTCTTAATTTAAAAATAAAAAAAGTTTAAGTAAAAGAAAAAAAGACTGTTACAGCATCTCTAAAATTTAATTTTTCAAATAAATTTTGAATTTTCATTTTATTAAAGAGAACTGTCCCAAAATTGATGTTTTAGGGCTTTGAAAAAAATTTTCTAATTTTTTTTAAATAATATTGCTTGAAAAAACTTTACTCAAGGATATAAAGACCTTACGGTTGATTTATAAAGTAAACAAAAACATAGTGGTGTTAAGCTTTCAGAAACTAAAGAATATTTTTTTAACAAGTTTTTTTAAGGACTCTAAAAAAATAATAAAATTTCTCGATAGAAAAATTTGTT
The DNA here is from genome assembly GCA_010279815.1 of Brachionus plicatilis. Taxonomy (NCBI): domain Eukaryota; kingdom Metazoa; phylum Rotifera; class Eurotatoria; order Ploima; family Brachionidae; genus Brachionus; species Brachionus plicatilis. The sequence continues at coordinate 694,262 of QEOQ01000688.1, read as the reverse complement.
TACACTAAGCTGTTTTTCTTTTATGTTTGATCAGAACTCTTTTTCTCTTAGAAAAAAACTGCGATTCTAGTGAATGAAAAAATTGCACCGAAGCCTTTGAATTGAAAAAAAAAAATTCCTACCTTTTGTTGACAGCGGTGGCGCGTTGTAATTGATATATTTTTGATTAAATTTTGAATCGATCGGATTATCGATGGAGCCCGAGTTTGAATAATTGTTGTACTGAGCTCTATTCAAATTCTCTTTATTTTGAGCAACACTTGGTGACTGCACATTGGGCACCATGATACCATATTTTGACAATTCCTCTTTTGAATAGCTTTTTGCAATTACTTCCTGGAGATTCTTCAATTTTAGCTGTGCAAGTGGAAGCGACTTGTTTGGCGAATTTTTTTCTGTCTCCTGGTACAAACTGCTTGTTCTGTTGGCCATGCCAGAGTTGTCTATGCGGGACTCATAGCCAGAGTCTGCCGAAGACCCAGTCCCTCTGGCGTTGTTCTTTAAAAACGAGTAAAATAGCGCACTCATGCCCAAGGAGCCAAGTCCTATTGTATTTCTGTGTGTCCGGTTGGTCAAAGGTTCTGCAGAGACCAAGTTGGAATTTGGAGTCAGGCCCAAAGTCGAATAATCACTGGTAAAATTTGCCTGACGGCGTATCGGAGAGCTAGTGCCGCCTCTAGTAGCTGTACTTTGTTCGTAGTGTTGAAAAGTGGATGGCTTTTCTGCTATTCGATTTAACTTCAGCTGACTTTGGTCCAAAAATGGTATGGATGAAAGAGATGATGAAGAGGACGCGATTACTTTAAGCTCTAATACAAGCCCACTTTGAGTGTTAATTAAAATTTAGAAAAATTTCAATTAAAATATTTAACATTAGGTAGAAGAAAATTTAATAAAATAAAAATAATTTAATCCCTATTAGGTAATAGATACACATAAATAAACGTTGATTTGTACGAATAACTATTTGCTTTAAATTAATTGAAATAGCTTTCTATCTGTGAGCTTTGGATACTTGTAGACCTGGAAGTTTTAGCTAAAATACCTTGAGATTGAGCCAGGTAAATATTATTCAAATAAAGTTAGTTTAAGTGTTGTAAATTTAGCAGCACTGTGGCCTTGCTAGCGAGTCTTAGTTAATCTGAGCAAAAGAGTAAACACAGTTTGTTTATCAATGGCTTATTCATGCCATATTGATAAGAATACTCGATTAAGATAAGACCGAAAATCTTATCTCATGATCATTAGGAAACTAGAAAGTTCGAGCTGAAAAGCTTAGCCTAAATCATGTTGTTAAGACCTGAGTTTTGACATCTCTCACTCTTTCTCTTTAGTCCTCATTTAAGTATACTTTAGTATTAACTGTAGGCAGCGCACGCTAACAACCAACTACTATATAAACCACTTCTTTATTATTATAATTTCGGATTCCATTGAATAAACTTTTAACTAAATTAAATTGTTTTATTTTAATCTCTAAAGTGCAAATTCGAGACTTTACAATGTGCTGCAAAGATATGGAATTTTTTTTCTCTTTTTTAAAAAGAAATTTTTTTAAATTGTAAAATTCCAAAGAGAAAAAAAAAAGTTGAAAAAATGTTAAAAGATAATGTTTTATTCAAGTATAATAGGCTTTGGGGTTGACTAGGCTCAATTTCCAATCTATTAGCTCTTTTAAAAATTTGTAAAGCTGAACAAACAGAATTTAAAATATTTATCTCTAGTTTGTTTCATCAATAAAGCCTATCTCAGCACAAACTAAAAACTTATTAAATCCGAAATTTTATTCTATTTGCATTTATTGAGCGCTTAATAAGTTCTATTATACCCGAAGATCTGTTTAATATTCTGAAGTTAATGGCAATCATACTCAAGCCTAAACAACCAAAACCTTGAGTTGTTGTTTACTGATTTATAGATAACATTCAAGACTCAACTCTTCGTTGAAATCATGCATTAAGAGTTTTCTTCTTTCCTTGAAGATCGTGCTATTTGTTGAATTCGAGCTGAGTCTGGTAAATTAGTTAGCATTTTTATGGCTGTTGAAGTGATATTAAAATTGTAAATTTTTACCAAAAATAATAACCTTAAAAACAGAAATGATTTTTTAAATATATAAATTTATTTTTATTTTTAGATATGTGGAAAAAAGCTGGAAAGAAAATTTAACAAAGGTAGAGAGTTCATTTTTAAAAAATTTCTGAAAAATTCTTTTCCATTTTTGGTGCATTAAGAGAAAAAAAATGTAAAAGTCAACACTTAAAAGATGCTTTAATGGAAAAATTTTAAAATTAAAAAATCCAATTAATCAACACAAATTTTTTAAGATGTTTACTAGAAAAATTTGAATAAAAATATTGGAATTTTATTTTCAAAAATTTTCAAAATTAAAAAAAATCTCCAAGAAAAAAAATTTTTTTTTCCTGTGAAACAATTTTTCTCTCTAAAATCCAAGAAGCTATTTATCGTGGTGGACACCTTTGGTAAATAGTCATGTTAAGAAGTCAAAATAGTGTGAAGCTTTATGAGCTGCGATGGCCGAGTGGTTAAGGCGTCTGACTCGAAATCAGATGGGGTTACCCGCACAGGTTCAAATCCTGTTCGCAGCGAATTTTTTCTTCAAAAATAATGTTTGAATTTTTTCAGACACAATTAGAGCAGAAGAAAAAAATTTAAATTAAATTTTCAAAACTCATTTTCTTGTTTAAAATAACTTATGTTATTCTAAGTATTCTGCCAACGTTCTTAAAAATAATTAGAAATTAATATGAAGCTCTATTAAAATCAAATATTTTCTTTAAGTTGAATGTTTTTAGCATAATAATTTAATTATTCAAACAGATAAAAAATTTAACAAAAAATTATGCTTACCTCTGTTCGATGATTGAAATTATATCCGAGTATGATTTATCCGATAATGGTATGTTATTGATACATATTGGACGATCGCCTTCTCTTAGACCTAAAGAAAAAAATTTAATCAAATTATTGCCTAAAGATCCCAAATGCTCTCATTTTTACTGCCTATTCACCCAATTTAGAATTATTTTTCTTAAAAGACTCTTTCAGCTAAATTTATCTTGCTTAATTCTAACATTTGTGCACAATTTATTCTAAAATAGTTTATGAATTAATTGAATCTATAAATTCTCTTTCTAATATGTTCTATCATCGTTTTGCGATCAAATATTTAACCCGTAATCCTAGTACTAGTTCATTTTAATCAATTTTTGATAAAACATTTTTTAGAAAAATATTTTTTTCACAAAATTAAACTAACACAAGAAAAAAATGCATTCAATGGAGCATTCTAGGAAACAAATATCTCCCAAAATAAGGACAGAATTTTTTTATGCTAAAATAAAAAAAAGCTTGATTTCTTCAATTGTTTTTAGCAGGCCTTCAAAAGCTACTTAGGTTTGTTTTCTATTTTTTTGTTTTATTACGATCATATGATTTCAAAATAGAAACAAAACCAAAACTCAAAAAAATTTAATCATCTTTTTTATTCATTTATTAAAAAAAGAATAACTTTGACTTAGCCTTAAAGCCATGAAAATTTCAAAATAAATTTTTTTTAAAATAATTTGAGAAAGTAGTAAAAATGTAAGCTTACTATTTTGAATATTTTTTTTTTGATTATTCAGTAATTGAAATCGATAAATCACCCAAACAATTACTCTACAGTTAAGAGTTAAAGTTTCGAATTTTTATTTTAAAAGGAAAAATAAAAACAAAATTATGCAATCAACCTGAGAAAAAAATTAATTGAAATATCAATACAAAATAGCTTTTGTTTATAGAAAAAAAGTCAATTATTTTTGTATAAAAATAGAAAAAAGTTCATAAATAAACTGAATCAATTGCCATATTTTTTTTATAAAATGACAGTCTTTTTTAACAAAAAAAGATGCAAGTGATTCAAATTTTTCAAGTTTTTTATCATTAATGCTAAAAATTCAAACAAATAATAATATTAAAAATTTATTTTTAAAAATTATTCTAAGAATTATTTTTTAAAAGGTGCATGAGTGTGTTGTTAGTATATTTGATACCCACACCTAACACTTATATGAAAATAAATGAAATCTTGTGAAATCAAAATTAGAGTTTATTTTTCAATAAAATAATGAGAAGCAAAATCTAAACATTAAATTTGTTATTTTAACTAAAAAATTTTAATTTTGTTTTAAAACAAAAATTACACATATTTTTAAAATATCAGGTGAACTGTAAGAAGTGTGAAGAATTCAGAACTAAATTTAATTAATAACGAAAAAAACTTTTAGCTCATAATTAAAAAAAAGTTAATTAGTATAAAAATTAGTTACATTGAGATCATTTATTTATAATTATTATTATTATTAAATACGGTGCTAAAAAATATCAGTTTAAACTCAATCTAAAATAAAATCAAAAAGAAAAGAAAGTTACATTATAAAGAATCATTCTTATAACTTTCTTGTTTAATTTTATAATGTAATAATTTTTTTTGTTTTCTGAAAAATCTACCATTAGCTCTTAATAAAAAAAATCAAGTTTTTCATTGCCCTTGAGATATATGGAATAATTTATATTCCAAATTTGATATCCCAAATGCTCTTTTTGAGCTGACCAGATTCGATTTATAGAATCAAATATTGACTAAATAGTAAAAAGTAAACTTTGGAATCCTATATCTTTTTATTTATTTTAATTAATTCCTAAAATAATACAGTTTATTTGACAGTGTATCGGTAGTATCCCAACTGGTGGCCTAAGCAATAGGAATAAATAAATAAACATTGGAAATATGCTTTCTTGTACTATGATCTACGAGTAGCATCTAGTTTCAGCCAAAGTTCCTTTTTTTAATGCGAATCAAAATTATATCGAAAAATTTGAAATCCTTATGGCTTGTTTATAATAATTTTAATAAGATTCTAAACTTAATGTTGGAACAATACAAAAAAAAAAACAAAAGATTTCAAAACGAAGAAAAGATGAAAATGAAAAAATGATGTAATTAAAAATATTTATAAATTAATGTGCTAAAAATTGTTTAATATTAAAAGCTCAAGTCCAGAATTTTTTTTTTAAATTTGCTAGATCAGGCTTCATATCAAAAAATGTATATACTCTTGGGTTGTCTAATTCAATAGATTTGCCATATATCAGAATTTTCTCGCAATTTTAGCAAAAATTTCTTCTTCAGTATTCAAAATTTTAAAGCCTGGAGTTGGACTTTTGAATGAAATTTAAAAAAAAAAAATTAAGTCTTTGGTCGGACTTTTGAAAGAAAAAAAAAGTCTGGACTTGGACTTGACTTGAGACTTGTGACTTTTAAACAACTCTGCCCATATGAAATGGTTTTGAATCAAGAAATATGGAATACCCAACTCTTTGGTGTAATTTTTATATCTTCAAAATTTTTTTTCTTTCCAAAATTTAAATATAATTTTAAATTTTTAGGAGCTCCATAAAAAATTTTTTAAATTTTTCTATACAAAATCGAATTAAATTGTAATAGACAATTCTGAGGAAAAGTCAGAAATTTAAAAATTAAAACATCAATTAATTTAAAACATCAAATAATGGAAAATTAAATGATCAAAAATACTAATTATAACAGAAAGTTTTTTTTTGATCATTTATCTACAGTGATTAATGATATGACAAAAAAAATCAAAAAATTTAATCGCCCAAAAAAAGTATTTAGTATTTTAAATTTGAGAGCATTTATTTTAAAATTCTAAAAATAATGAAAAAATACTAACCAGCAATGTACGCTGAGCCGCCAATTTTTACATGCTTGACAAAAACAATCTCATACGAGCCGGAGTTTTTTTCGTTTAAATTTACTAAAAAAAAATAAAAATAAACAAAAGACATTAAATTATTAAATATACTCACTGCTTGTATTTAATTGTTGGAATGAATTATTAGACGAACTAGAGACTGGGTATCCCTTTTAAAAATTAAAATAAAAATTAAAGCTTTTGTATAAAATAATTTTTATTTAAAATTTTGTTTTAATGCCTGGAAAATGAAATTACCTAAATTTTTTAATAACTAGGTTTGATTTTAACTTTTGAAATCAATAAAATTAATTATTTTAGTAAATCTAGGGTAATATGGGAATTTCAAAAAAACTTTGATAAAATTTAGCAAAATTTTAAAAATTTTGAATATTATCACGTCAGAGCTTTTAATTTTGAACATTTTCAGCTAATGAAAATGAAAAAATTTCTCAATTAAGAAAGTTAAATATTTCGATTTTTAAAAAAATAATTTTGTACCTTATATATTTTTTTTAAATACCCGAAATAAATGAAAGAATGTCCAATTCTTAATGTTAATGATTCTTACTAAAAACTTTCAAGGTGTTTCTAAAATTTATAAATTTTTAAAATTAAAAAAAAACTTAATAGATTTTTTTTAAATTTTAATGTTTCTAATGATAAACTGACCATGCCTGAGATGATAAACAAAAACCTTTTACCGGTGATACCTCTTGAATGCATCATTATATTGACGTAATAATTAACTTATTAAATCCTGGTCCTATTAAGATATCCTATTAAAGAAAATATAATTTTTGTTATTTCTTAGGATTTTTTAAGTTTGAGTTGACAGTCATTCTGACAGATAATTCTCCTGAAAAGCCCTTACATAATTAATTGGTCAACGTTCAAAAGACAGAACATATTATTAGAAATGTCAAAAAAACAGAAAAAAAAAAGATAGAAAAAAATAGAATATAAAAATATAGAAATAAATTAATTGATTAAAATGTTTTTTTAATTGAATAATTATTCTATCTCTTTATCGTCCAATAAATAAATGATGTGATTTGAAAAAAAATTCAATTTTAAAAAATTAATTTTTTGTTTGATCTTAATTTAGCTATTAGAGGCGCAGAATTTTCAGTGAATTTTATTTAATAATATTAATAGCTTAATTTACTCATTTGGCTTAACTTAGTTCTATAATATAAATTTTGACACTTAGTTATAATTGTTAAATAAAACACAATTTATTCAATTAAATTTTATTATTTAGGATTATATTCAAAATTATCCTTTTTAAAATTAAAAAATAAATATGGGTACAAAGTAATTAAAAAAACTAATGCTTTTTTGTAAAGTTAATAAAATTTTATGTAAAAATAAATAAATGTTTAATATTTATGGTAAATAAATGTCATTAAAATTTGTATATTTATTTTCATGCTATATCTTTGATATTCAAGAAAAAAAAAGCTAATAATTTAAATTTACTTTTGGTTGGTAAAATTGGTTGGCCTGTTCATCTTGCACTACATACCGGCTCAATGTAAACCCGTATCCAGATTCATTTCTTAATATCTTTATTGTCCGGACAATCATATTCGAATATCTATAGTCATTATTTGGTGAAAATTTTCTAAAATCAATATTCATTTCCATTTAACAAAATTCAATTCATTTAATAATCATTTGAATCTTAAATAAAAAAATTCTCAGAAAAATTTTGGTTTGCAATGCCCAATTTATGGAGGCTGCGATGGTCGAGTGGTTAAGGCGTCTGACTCGAAATCAGATGGGGTTACCCGCACAGGTTCAAATCCTGTTCGCAGCGAATTTTTTTTTCAATTTTAAATTTTTTATAAGATTTTATTTTTTAAATGAAAAAAATATATTTTTCCTAAATTCGTAAAAAAATTGTCTTGATGATTATTTATTGAAGTCATTAAGATTCTAAATTGGCTTGATTTAAGAATGAGCTGCGATGGCCGAGTGGTTAAGGCGTCTGACTCGAAATCAGATGGGGTTACCCGCACAGGTTCAAATCCTGTTCGCAGCGAAATTTTTTCAAAAGTGATTTAAAATCTTTCTTAAGAATTCGTAGAGAAAAGTTCAGCAAACAAATCACAAAAATTATCAAAGGGAGCCAAAAAACTATAGAAAACTGACAATTTTTTCAAAACAAACATAAAATTAACTCAAATAATTTAAGCTCCCATAATTATACCTTTTGTGTTGATCTACGGGATAAAATTTGTCGAAGCATTTGTATTTTTAATATTTTAGACTCAAAAAAATTAAATTTTTATTGGATTGAAAAAAATTCCAAAAATTGTCACTTATGTAGAAAGGTCTCTAAAATTCGACTTGAAATCAGCATACGGAACTAAAGCGAATTTTAAAAGAGGTATTTTTAAACTAGTTAAGAAATAAAACTGGTTCCAAAAAGTGGTTTTTAACAAAATTAATAACTAGAGTTTTGTTTTTTATTTAATTGATTTATTTCTTATATTTAATTTTTAATTTAAAATAAATTTAATAAAAAAAAATCTCTGTAAATCATCGCTAGAAATTTATCTCGAAAAAATTTTTTTAAAATTTTTCGTATTTAGTTGTATAAATTGTAATTTGATGTTAAATTAAATTTGTTTTTTTCTATTTAAATTAAATAAAATATTCATCTACAAATCAGCAATTCCTTAAACAATAATTTAAAAAAAACTTAAAGAAAATGGCTTAAAGAAAATAAGAATTTTTATCATCTATTATTGTTAGCCCAGTAGCTAAAAATTTTTTTAACTGATGGGATCCTAACTGTACTATCCCTAAAAAATCTTTGGCAATTTTTTTAAGTACTTAAGGTTTTTTTTTGACTCATTTTTTATTTATAAGAACATTAAAAAAATATTAGCTTTTAAAATCATATTTTTTTATCTCAGAATAATAATTTACAAATATTTTATTTTAAAAATTTGAAGTTAATTTATTTCAAGCTGGTATACCAGGCCTATTGCCATAAATGCTTATGCTTCTTTTAAATCGTATTTAAAAGTTCACTTAAATGCTAAATTTGATGAAATTTCAAAAGATGTTTTAAGAACAAAATGATGAATTTTTTGATTACAAAAACATTTTTTTTCCAGCCAAAAAGTTAATCTAAAAATTGATATATGAATTAAAACACTTAATTACTAGTTTAAAGAAAGATTAAACTAAAATTAAAATAACAATAGCTTTTAAAACTGGGACTTAAAATTTTGACCAAAAATGGATAAGTGGGTGATCCATTTTTTTTTTTGTTTTTTTCTTAGAATTAATTAACTATTATTTATTTTAAAATAAAATATGGTTAAAACAAATGAAGAATCGATAGTAAGGAAAAGCATAGATGCGTAAACAAATCTATTGTTCATGTCAGTTCTTGCTGTTTTTCATTGTTTGGTCCTCCCACACTAAATTCACATTCTAGAAATAACAATTAAAATGAAAAATAAATATTTTTTAAAATTTAAATTTTGTGTAATTAGGCCTGAAAAAATGTCTATCTACCAATATCTAATGCAAGTGAACAAAAATTAATTGGAGTTAAAACAAAAAAACATAAACAAATTTTTTTTCTCTTAGATGCAAATAATTAAATTTTATCATAAACTCAATTGAGCCTAGAATATCTTTTAAACTAAGTGAACAGTTTATTTTTGGTTGATTGCAAAACTTTTTGCATTCGAATGATTTCTGAAACTAATCTATTCTTAAAGAATCATTAAGCAATAAAACGACCAGATATTGCTGTTTTTAAATCATTAAAAACATCTTAATGTTCAACTTAATTATTAAAGTCTGACAGCAAAACAAATGCTAAACATTAAGAATTTCGATTATCCTTTTGCATCACCAGTCAGCAATCAATAATGGTTTAATCCAAAATGTTTGCCAAACATTTTTGTTGAGCAAAAATCTTTATCTCTTTAGAACTTTTCATCACCTTGTTCGCAATAAGATAAAGCTAGTTTTACAATCTAAATATTGATTGTGCCCTTCTTGAATATGAAAAAATCGGCAATGTTTATTTAAGAAACGATAATACAACTAAACCAACACTGTTCGATTAGGATTTAATGGTACCTTAAATTGGTTGTGTTTTTTCGAATGCAAAATCTAATAATACACATAATTAAATCTTACTCTAGAACAAAAAAAATTGCCAAAATTCATAAAGCTTCATTTACAAACGCAAATGCACAATTCTAAAGATTCTCTATCTTATTATTGCTGGCATACCACTGTTCCAAAACTCCTGTTAATCCCGAAATTATTATACAATACTTGATTTTTTTTAATCAACAATCAACAATCTTTCTATCTAATTTACTTTATTTAGCTTTTGAATAATAAAATTTTTTTAATTATTTTCATCCTATGATCAATTCGCTTTAGTAATCATTAATATTTTCGAATTGCCAAAACTAAATCTCATCTCTATTTGTAAGGTTTACAAATTTTTTTCAAAAAATTTCTTATCATAATCTTAAATGTGTTGGAGGGAATTTTGTTCGGTAACATGATCGCTAAAATTAAAATTTTTCAAAATGGGTCAAGAAGCTAATTTAATAATTTTTCTTTGTTCAGACAATGGACTCTCTGGTGGGACTAAGATCCAAAAGAATTAATCACACCTTGCTATTTTACAATTATTTTATGATAAAAAAATTTAAATTTGAATTTTGTTGTTGATGATTTGGTTGGAAAAATGCCGCTAAATTTTCCTAAGTTTTCCGTAGTTTACTCACTTTGGAATTCGATTGAGCCAGCACACTTACAATACAGCTACAATTTAAAATTGAAGAAGATTTTATCTTAATGAAAAAAAAAAGTATGAACTTGGAAGTTGATAATTCGAACCATTGGATTATTAGCTTTGCTGTTTCTGGAGTAAGCAGCTAGCGATAATAAACAACTGATTGAGCTTAATTCAAGAACTGCTCTTATCTCTAAACAGAGAATGTCTTTCAAAGATTCAACTGATAATTTGAAGATTCTCTATTTTTATCAAAAAAAAATAATTTGCTACAAAAAATAAACAAATTATGTAATGTTTTTTGCTAAATCTAATTGAAACAAAAAGGCTAAAGCTAAATAGAAGATATTCATTCTGTTTCATTAAGATCATCAACATGATAAAGTAAATGATTTATAAAGAAAAAAAAATAATTTTTTCATTCCAGCTTTAGTTTTTATTTTTAGTTGCCAAGATTCGAGCATTTAGTCTTGGAATTTACGCAACCAAATTAGAATATTTATTAATCTTTAACTGATTATAATCAGTAAATAGCTTTTTCTATTGTAAACTTTATCTTTCTAAGCATTTTTTAATATTTCTACTCTTTACCATTCGGCTGTAGTTTCCCAAAGATTTACAATCTAAAATATTAAAATACTACATTAAAATTTTTTTAAATTAAATTTTTTTTTCTCTAAATATAATTTATTACTCACTATTCCAAAAGTCGAAAATAGTTGACTCTTTTCTCAAGTTTTTAAAGAACAATTTAAGTTCTAAATTGATATTTTATTCTACTCAGCCACTTACCGTTTCATTTAATTTTGTTCTAAGAATGCTTAATCGAGAATTTCACAACCCGGGCCATAAACTATTAAGTCTGTTAATTTTAAATAATAGCTTTACAACAAAACTATTAAAAATTTAAAATTAAATGTAGACTTACAAATGAGACCGCTCATAATGAATCAAAAATAATTTAATCAAATTAAGAGGATAAAGATTTTTTAAATTCTTTTTGTTTTTATCTACTAGCTTGATCTTTTGCTATGCAGTTTTTTTTTAAATAACAAAAAAAAACATTAAAGAAATATTTAGATCGTTTAAGTTCTATCTATTATCTATAAATTTTTTGAGCATTTTTAAAACTTTAGTGTTGAAGTCAAAAAAGCTTTTCAGCGCTGCAATTTTTTAATATTTGGTCTTATTGATTTAAGAATTCGCTTATCTCAGATAATAATAAATTATTTTGCAATTTTGGTCATTACTTTAACAAACCAAATTTGTAAAACAAAATCTTTAATCTTATTCTCTATTTCTTTGAAATTTTTTTAATCTTACAAAGAGCTTAAAATTCAAATTCAAGCAAATTCGCTAAAATTAAAATTAATTTATAAAATGAATTGCTTATTAGGGTCACTTAAAATTTTAGTTTTTCAGTTTAAATTTATTTTATATATAGATATTTGAAACAAATAAAATTTCATCTCAAAATTTCAAATAAATTATGAAACTAATATATTAATTATCTTCTGAATTTTTTTTTTATTTTCAAGTAAAATATTCTTTAAAATTAAGAGTTCGATGCGCCAATTTTTTAAATTTACATCAAATGACATAAGCGAATTTTATTTTGGTATTTCCTTCAAAAAATAAATATTTAAATATTTAAAAGCTATATGAACAGACTAGAGAAGTTAAACAATTCCAAGAATCTCATTGAAAAAGTGTATTTCGAAAGTCTGAGAAAAATTCAAAAGGTCGCTAAAACCATATAGTGATTTGACACATCAAGTGTGTGCTATCATTCTGTAAAGAATTTTTCTATTTATATTGAAGTAAAGCTTAATCTGGGCTCGAACAAAACACTAATAAACTTCGCTTGTTTTCATCTTTTTTAAAAACCTTTAAAGTCATAATCAATTTTTTTTTTAGGTAAGCGCTAAGGAGATTTATTATTTTAAACAAAGATAATATTAAGAAAACATAAAAAATTTCTTTAGCATAAAATTTTTATTATTATTACACAAAAATTTCCACTTATTTAAAAAAATCAAATAAATATAAAAAATTATTTCACTAAACTATCGATTAGCATGGTTTCAGAGAATTTTTAAAAGTGTTCTAATATGTTCTACAATTTTTAAAACTAGTCTAACTTATGGCAACCATGTCCTCATTTTTGTTTTTTTTTGGTACTGGTCTAGTAAAAATTACTTTTTTTGAAAAGTTGAATAATTCTTTTTTCCTCTCGAGTTAATGAAAAATATTCAAATTCCGTCACTTTTTTCTTCATTTTTGTTCGAAATAATTTTAAATCAGGATAACATGCCTTTTTTAAATTTTTTATGATACATTTTATAATTTTATGGTACAAGAATTTTTGGTTTCATTTTTTTTTTTATTTAAATATAGCCTACTAAAGTTAAGACTTTTAATCTAAACAATTAACGAGTTTTTTTCTATAGACTAGGCTGTCTTTAAAATTAGACAAATTATTTATTGAATTTTTTTTTCTAAAAATTGAAATCTTAAAATATACTTAAATTTTTATCATTATATTCATCCAGTGATTATGTAAAACAAATTCACTCAATGTTGAATAAGATCTCACTGAGGCTGCGTTTTTTTTTAGTCTAATACTCTGATCAATGAATGACAAATCGATGTGATATCAAAATATCAGAATTCCTGTTTAACTTAAGATGCCAAAGAAGCAACTCTAGCTGCAAAAATAAATAATTTATTTTAAATTTTTTCCCAGTAACAAAATAAAACGATTCCAGTAAATAAAAATTTTTTTTTTTAAATTTTAGAACTCACATTTAGTTTCAGCAAATCTCTAAAATAAATTTTTTATTCTATATTATACATTCAACATTTGAACGTTAACATTTTAATTTTTTTACCTAAAGTAAATCAATAACATCTATCTAGATAAATTAACAAAGTTGATTAGTTAATTTTTCATACTTTTAATTGTTTTTTGACTAGCATGGAACATTTTACGAGGAAACTGTAAATAAGGGTCCTACTAAAATACTGACCCCCATTTTTTTAAAATTTTCTGACCCCCATTTATTTTGCAAAGCAAAAATATTTTTTAAAGTTTTAATATATCATTTAGTTTTAATTTTTCTCTATTTTTTGAAAATTAAACTAGTTTGTCTCC